>SKCR01045068.1:0-132958 GCA_019454045.1 Zanthoxylum bungeanum
TTGCATATTTGTAGCCGCCGCTGATTCAATAGACGGTACTCGTGGATTTGTCAGGGCTGCTACTTGAGTAGCTAAGGTAGAAATTTGAGCTGTAAGTGCTACAAGAGGGTCCACTTTATATATACCAGCCATTTTGGTCACCGTAGCGCGTTCACTTGGCCATTGAAAATAGTTAATGGCCATTTCTTCTAATAGATTGTAGGCGTCCTCAGCTGATTTCTTGAATAGAGCTCCCCCAGCTGCTACATCAACCACAGTCTTATTCGAACCATTCAGCTCATTATAGAACAACTGAATCTGGACCCAATCTGCATAATCATGTTGTAGGCATCTTTGTAGTAGATCCTTAAAGCGCTCTCATGCTTCATATAGAGTCTCAGTCTCCAGCTGCTTAAATATACTGATTTCTGCCCTCAGTTGAGCTGATTTAGCTGGTGGAAAGAACCTCTCAAAACTTTTGTAGCCATATCCTGCCATGTCATGATACTCCCCGTCTGTATTAATTGAAGCCAATCCCACGCTTTATCCCGTAAAGAGAATGATAATAAGCGTAGTCTGATAGCCTCATACTCACACCATTCATCTTTATAGTATCTGCGATCTTCAGGATCATCCTTAAGTGCAAGTTGGGATCCTCTACAGCTGAACCCCCAAACTAATTTCTCTGTACCATATTGATCAATGCAGGTTTTAACTCGAAATTGTTGGCGTTGATTGGTTGATGGGAAATCCCAGAATAGGTATCAATCAATGATCGGCTTGAAGTGATCTCTGATTGCCACCTGACGTAGGTTGATCTCTCTGTTTTCAGCTGCCATTTCTTCTTGTTAAATTTTCATTTCTTTCCTTAGTCTCCTCGCTTTTCTTTCTATTTCAGGATCAAACAGGAGCGAGTCAAGACTTGTGGATCTTCGCATTCACTAAAGCAACCAAAAGAAAAGAAAAAAAATCAATAAAAAAAATAAAAACAAAAAATAAATACAAAACAAAATAAACAATGAATAAAAATAAAAATCTAAATTAAAGCTAAAATTACTTGGTAATAGTATTAGTGTGAATTAAACAAACAATCCTCGGCATCGGCGCCAAAAACTTGTTGTGATATTTTATATCGTACCGCAATTGTACGGTGTCAAGTTTTAGTATAAATGAGTGTAGAGTGTCGAACCCACAGGGATTGCGTTAACTCGCACTAAATACTACAATTGATAATCCTAACTTTATTTAGAAAACAAATAAGAAAGATTTTAATAAATAAATATAAAAATAATTAGATAAGGGACTAATACGATAGAGATTCTGGATCCTGATTTCACCTAGTTGACGCATATATATTTGACATGTCAATTAATCTTTGTTAAGTTATATTATTTATAAGTCAAGATTCCTAAAATATCCATTCCTTCTCTCGAGTGCCGAGTGAAAATATCATCAGCTATAGACTTCGATATCTCTATAAAAATCTAGTAGTTAACAACTCATACAACACCTTGTGATTCTATGTTAACGACTTCAAAGGACTACAGATTCTCTAGAACTCTATAAAATCCTAGGTTATATTCTCTAGATCTATTCAAAATCCCCTCTCTCGAGTGATAGATTCTAAACATCCATCATCTTCAATTGTGACAAGCAATCAAGAAGCATTAAACTCAAAAGAATATAAATAAATTAATAAAACTTCATCACAAAATTAGCAAACAATACAAGGTTCAAGCATCAATTACATCATTATCTAGAATTAAGGAGTTAGTTCATGAATAAAAGATTAAAACAATGAAACAAGTCATGAATCTAATGGAAATCATTAGAGTTCTAAGAAAGAAACAAGAAGATAAAACCCGAATTGAATCTCTTCCTCTTCGGACGTCACCGCATTCGTCTCCTATTGTCTCTCTTCAATCCTCCTCATTGGATCTCTAAAAATATGTGTTTTGTGTTTTGTACTGTGTATTAGCCTCTTCTTGAGTATTGGACGAATTCATGTATTTATAATAAAGTCTTGTGGCCATTGGATATGTTAAAAACCCTAAAAATCTGTTTCTGGATCGCGTGTCTTGTTTCCCCGCAGCACCGCGGCGCCAAACCCACGGGATTTTATATGGGGGCGTGAGGCTTCGTAGGCGCTTCGACGCCTAATGTTGAGAACATCTGGCGCTGCAGCTCTTCTTCTTTTTTATTTGTTTGTTTCTCACGCCAGGGGCCCACGTTGTTTGCTTGGTCAAAGTTTGCTGCTTCTTTCTCTATTCTTTCACGTGCATATTCGTCTTTGCTTTCCTTTTATTAATTTGGTCAACTTTCTTTTGTAAACAAGCTTGGCCCACATGTGCTTTCTTTCAAATCCTTCACGCCCTTTTGTCTTTATTTGGTTAATAATTGCAACTCATCTCTTGGCCCCTCGTGTTCCTTGCATCCGAAAGTTCCCAAAACATGCGTATTCGCTCTATTCTTGATGTTTTAATGCTTCCTACAATTAAGGCATAAAATAAACTATAAATACATTAAATAAAGCGAAACATAATAAAATAATAGGTTAAAGATGTCGGAATAAGTGGGTATAAACCACACTTATCACACAGCTATCACTAGTGTTATTCTAATTCTACAGTTATTTCTTGTTCCTAGCAGCACTAACTAAATATTAAAAAGAATAATATTCACTATATGAAAATATAAAAGTTGTTTCATTATCAAATCAAAATTTTCATTAATTTATAAATGTAAAAAGACATATACACCCCCATAGTATAGAGAAATGGTCATGAAGACTTTCATATGTCCAATAATATACATAAAGACCCCCAACTCTTACCTGATATCAAAATAATAATATTCACTATATCAAAATATAAGAGTTGTTTTATTACCAAATCAGATTTTTCATTAATTTATAAAGGTAAAAGGACAGATACACCCCCATAGTATAGAGAAATGGTCGTGAAGACCCTCATATATCCAATAATTGACATAAAAAACCCCCAACCGTTACTTCCCTGTGAATTTGGATGGAAAATTTTAAATTTATAGATATACACCCATGTCATCTTTTACAACTGTATGTGTGTCTAATAATTTACGTCACAGGGAATCATATGATGCACTTTGTCTAAAAAATACTTGATATTTATGCTAGATCATGTAAATAACAAACATGTGATGCCATGTATTGCTATGAGGCATGGGCATGTAGTTGATTATGTGGATCCACGTCTAACAATTCATGCTTACATTACTACTTATCTGAATCAATAACGCCTTTGCCAGATCAAGCAATATGACCTTATATTGAATGTCACGTCCCAGTTTTTACCGGACACGGTTGGTAGGAGACGATGAAACCATTTCCCTAAGTCTTATGACTAACACGTGCATTGCATGACTACTCATGACTATACCTGTCTAACATAATGTGAACTAGATCCTGACTTATATTTTCCTTATTTATACATGCATATTCTTTTGTACTGAATATAAATATACATCATTACACGTGGACTGCTCAAAACATACTTGTCATGACTTGAATTACGTAACAAATAAAAATATGGCCAAATGGCCTAATGTGAAACAATAATGTGTGTGTGTGGACTCTCGATACTGCACGTGACGACTAGCCTTAATGAACACAGCTAGTGTCCATCATCCCCAAAGCTCGTCCTCTACATGTATACATGAAATGCTTGTAAAATGAAAGTGAAAATGTTAAGTCGTATGAACAACGTAGTGTGTGAATGTAAAAATATAAAATAATGTATTGTCATATACGTAAATAAATGAATAACTACTTCAGACTTGGATCATGAAGAATAACGAAACTCATATACATATATGTAGTAATGTATCATGATCTGAGAACTTGTAACATAACTGGAAATTGGAACATGATAACGTGAATGCAATAAAAAATTGAAAATATTTCATGACCTAGAAATCATGACATGACTAGTAACTGTCAACGTGAAGCTGAAAATAGTAAATATGACTACTACTACATCGTAAACTGAAAGCATGTCTCAAAACCGTAAGCATGAAAACGTGATTGTATTATTTTAAAACGTAATCTTGAACTGAGGACTGAATCGTGAAACTTGAAAACATAAACTTGAGCTTGAAAACTATAAACGTCAAATGAAAATATGACTATAAACTTTAAATATGAAAATATGACTGTAAAATTTAAACATGAAAACATGACTGTAAACTGATTTTCATGAAAATCTCACCAGTATTGTAACATGAGGGCGTGAAACCTACTTAGCGGGACCTAACACCACGTAAGAAGAAGAACATGATCGTGAAATACCTAAGAGGGTCACTGAAAGACCATTAGGCCCGCTGAGCTGAGCATACCCGGGATAGCTATATATGAGAGAATGTACTCTATTGATGGTTTGAAAATATTTAATTTATTGTTCTTGTAAACTATTTACTGAAAGACTTAAACTAAAAATCATGGAAATCCTGAACTTGAAAATATATTTCATGAAAACATAAGTTGGAGACATAACACGTGGAAAACATGAACTGGAAACACGTAAATCATAAATTGAAAATATAATCATGGCCGTAGACTGAAAATCATAAACAGCAAACCTGATTGTACATGAAAACTTAAACTGTAAACGTAAATATGAAAACGTAATCAAGTAGACAATGACATAATATGTAAACATAAATATGATCTGAAAATCATAAACATGCATTGAAAATTAAAATATAACTTGAGAACTATAACATGTAAACATGAACTGAATGTTTAGTGATAAATTCTAAGCGGACCTATAAATGTTGCGTCAAATCAAGCCCAATGCTCAAGCCCATTTAGAGACAAATTCATGGATTCATTCGAAATCTGGGCTTGTGAACAAATCAAGTGAAGCCCATTTTCTAGACCCTTCTACAAATATTTTTTTTAATTATTCTTGCAAGTTAAAAGAATTAAAAGACAAAGTTAAACAAATATAATGCCAAAGGGAGGCTTCACGTGAGATGAAGAAAAAGCAACAAAAGGGAGCTAATTTTCCTTTCATTGCCGGCAACAACCATCGAGGGAAATTTAAAGAAGACAAGCTTAAACAAGTAGCTAAGGATGAATCCAAGCCTTAGGAAGAAACTTGAACAATAAATCAAGTTGATTAAGGTAAGTTTAATCTCATTCTATATAAATCATAGTTTTGGGTATTGTTGAAAATTAATTTTATATATTATTGAGTATTGCTGAAGGTGTGTTAATGATAATATTGAGTATTAGAAGGCATGGAATGGTGCTTCATAGGTGGGTTTGCGTTCGGCAGTATGGGGGAACTGATTTGATTTGTTTTGTTGCATGTTGGTGTGTAAATAAGGTGAGAATGAGCCTTGGTTAGTGATAGGGAGTATATTTGAGTGTTTATAAATAATAAAGGATAAATTGGTAGACTGTTTAGGGAGTTAAGTTCGGAAGAGAGAGGGCTAATTTGGGCCTGATTTTGATGAGTGTTAATGCATGATTTAAAAATGGATAGGTTTCCATTGATGTGGTATGATGAAAGAGATGAATAATATTGTATTAAGTTAAAACTAGATGGTGATGCAATAATGTGTGGGTGTGTTTAACTCAATATTGATATGTTGATGTTAGTGTGATTCAGAACATGATGAAGAAAATTTAACCTACAAGAATATGTAGAAATTATGGCTAAACTAGATAAAGAAACTAAGATACTGAACAAGTGAGTTTGGGCAGTGGATTAGATTTAGGTGCATTCTAGACCTCCGTTTTCCAATCAGTAAAATTCAGCATGAACTAGACATGTTAAGGTTTAACATATTCTAAAAATTAGAATTTTTGGATGTAAGAGGAAGTTGTAGTAAAATTCGAAACTTAGAAATACCGTATATGACCTGAAGCTATTTTCACTGAATAAGGTACAAAGATTCGATCATATTTTGAGTTTGGTAGATCGAAATTGAAATCCATAAAGTTCAGAGTAAACAAGACACATTATGGAACAACATATACAAAAATCATAATTTTTGGACTTGATATGAATTTGAACCGAAATTTTGAACTTGGATGCACTACAGACTCATCAATTCTATTTTCTCCGAATACCTGTAAAGAATTACTTATAAATTGAGTTTTAGATATCTAAATTGAGATCTGTGAAAATCCAAGTAAACTATACATATAGGGGATCTCACCATAAAAATTTCATCCTTTGATTAGCCTTTGGTAGAGCGTAGCGAATTTTTAAAATTAGTCGACCCGCAATGACCTTTTCAGTTTTGTGGCAGATTTTGAAATTTTATATCTTAGCTTGCGTGATCATAAATGGAGCTTCGTAAAAAAAATATTCATAGGCTACCAAAATACATTAATACTCCCGCAAGGATGAGTGAACATGCATTACATAATTTATTTGTTATATGAGAATTTTTTTGTGTAACTCGTTCTAACAAAACTTATTGGGTTTAGATCAGCGTCGGGAAATGCGAATATCGTCAATTTCGTGGAGCCTTATTGAACACATCCAAAATCTATGAGTGTATACTTTTGTTTTATGTTCTATTGATACTTTTATTTTATGTTTTTGTTTTACTATAAAGTGCTTTGATAAGGATGTGTTTGGATAAATTTGTTTCACGTGATATACTATGTTTTCGATTGGATATTATTTAATATGTTTTCGTCACAGTGCTTGTATGATGTTTATGTTTTATGATTTTGAATCCTCTGTGGCATTTGTTAGGGTTTTGTCCATCTGAAAATGGTCGACCCACTACCCTCTGTCGATATGGTCCTGATTCGTACATTTTCCGATCGTTTCGCATGACTCAGGCAATGAACGCCTATATAGTTTTTGACATGATATTTTAAAAGAAAAGTTTTGAACTTGATTTTATGATTTTTCTTATTTATTCGAATTACATTTGTTTTATGTTTGTTTTTATAGTATTTGCTTACTGGGTCTTCATAGACTCATCCCCCCACTCCATATATTTTACAGATAATAGTATCTGATATCCGGTGAGCCATAATTGATATGGAGACATGGATTGAGGAGAAGAGATGTAACTGCAGTCACGAGAGTGTGGGTCTGTCAGACAGAGTTTGTCTTTCGCATTCATATATATTAATGTAGCCTGATAGCATCGAGTCAGCGGGAAATCACTAATTGTCCACTTTAGTGTATCTATCAATTTGAAGTTTTGCTTTCTCGATATATCATATGTCTATACACCCACATTACACAATAATTATAGTTTAGCTATCAAAGGTTGGAGGTAAACATCTATATTTTGTTTCGGATTCTGGGACCCCAAAATAATTAATGATAATAACATGTACTGCTCTTTCATGCACATTCAAGGTGGCAAACTGTACGGAGTGACTATGACTAGCCATGGAGAATATTATTGTCCGGATTGACCGAAAGGTTGAAAACTATCAGTGCATGACCCCAATCTAATACTAAGATTTTCATATGCAAATGAATGATGAGTGCGACTAAAATACTTCAATGTCTCCGCGGTAGATGGATGACACATAACACATTCTTCTTGTTCATGCTCATCATGTCATCTCATGTGCTCAGCTGTTGCCGATGAAGCGTATAGTCGTTACAATCTTAGGGTCAATGGAAACTAATACATATTATATGACGTATTCTTGTGTCTAGTGATCCTATTCTGTTATTAAATCTGGGTTGAGAATAAAATTTACACATTGTCATGGCAATATTATCACCATAGTAGATCATGTAGCCATTATTACAACAATCAATTTTTTCTACAGGCAGTCCAATGCCCTGAACTAACTTATTTGTACTGTAAAAGTTATCCACCATCGTATTGTCTTCTGGTAACACTTCTTTTATGAACTATACCCAGTCATCGAAGGTCTTCTCTCACTAATGTTGCTCAGATTTCATATTCAAACATCGAGCTACTGCTGACAACTTTGAATATTTTTCACACTCAAGCCATAATTCTATATATAAAGAATTCGGCATCTTATAAAAATTATATGCAAAAGGATTAGAGGATTCCTTCATATTCCCTGTCTGAAAATTAGACCTAGCTGTATCAAAAAAACTGTGGTCATCATTAGCAAAGTTAAGGCCAACAACACCATAGATCATTTGACGACATGAATTTATTGCTTTTGTTTCCATCACCATTGACGTGTTGTATGTGAGCTGCTCGGACAGACTTAATGTAAGAGTTTCCCCATGCTATTCTCATACATAATAATCTAAAACAAATCTTTTTCACCAGATGTAACTTAACTTTCTCAATTCCTTTAAACTTCCAAAAATGATACATTTTTCAAGTACACATTATCTTATTGTCTTGCATATATGCCGACTGACCACTAGCATATTCAATAAACTCATGTATCTCGATCACAAATTCAATGTTAAGTGTGTCATCATTGTGAAGCCTCGCATACATCCACTCTCTGTTTGAATTCATTTATGTTATCTTATAAAATGAAAAAAAATATAACAATTCACCATGTTACATAAAGAAGCAGATCACTATAATACTTCAAAATAGTCATCAACACAATCACAATACAAGTTCCTAATTAATTTGATTTTCTTACCTAAATACAACCACACCCAAACATAATCCCTAAATACAAGTTCCTAATTAATTTGATTTGTACAAAATATTTGTTAATTAATACGGTATTAAGAAAAAAAACTTACCAAGACTGGAGCAATGAAGAAGACAATGAGCAAAAATATAAAATGAAGAAGACAATGAGCAATGAGTCAAGGGAAGAGTGGAGTTTGTTTTTATATTCTGGAATTTTATCGACTGACCATATTTGGTCGGTAAATTTAGGGTATTTACCGACCGATACCTATTCGGTCAGTAATACGTTAGTAATGATGCCATTTCTTGGCACTCAATTGGTGTTACCATATTTACGTCTGTCGAAAATTACCGACCAAACTATTTAGTCAGAATATATGTTGTTTGTATATATTTAACTTTTTATAATTTTATTTAAATTAATTGTATTTTATCGACCGAATTACAATTGGTCGGTAAAAATTACATATGACCGACATACATTTTCGGTCGATAATAGAAATTTATTGATCGATCAAAATTATGGTCGGTAATACATCAGTAAAAGTTTGGCGCCCTTTCTTGGCACTAAATTTTTCCTAAGCGCCTTATTTATCGACCAAATATCGACAGATTAATCCGTCGATCACTTTTCGGTCTGTAAAATTTCGGTATTTTTTTTAAAATTTTAATGGGTCGAAAATTTCGGTTGGTATTGTTGATAGTATATTGTCATTAAACAGTAAATTTAACATGCAAACAAATAGATCAAATCCAGAATATCCAACCAATCTATGCAAAACCCTAAAACTTAAGATATAAGAAAAACCTGGAAAATGTGAAAACGAATCCAAGTCGATATCTCTCTGTCCTTAAGAACTTATTAGCCTCCATCTCTGGTGTTCTACGGATTCGAAATGGCCAATGTTCTCCCAGGATTCATTGGATACTTCTTGTTCAATGAGCACTTTCTTAACAAGTGTTTGAACTTGGAATATGGTGGAAATCTCTCAGACTCAAACAATAAATGAGACTCACAAATTCAGAATAATCTTCAGATCATGAGAATGAACATGGAGGTCTTCTTATAAAGGCATGAAAGGGTGCCTTAAGGGCACCCTTTGGGTTGTGTTGCGATCCTCCAAAGGGTTATACCTCTCTCATGCACCCCTTGGAGCCTAGAGGCATGTTATTCACAATTGGAGGACATGTCCCTATGGGGTTCCATCCAAGGGACATGTCCCTCCTCCATCCAAATATTAATTGAAGAATTTCTAACAATCCCCTACAATTCTTCAAATATTCATGCAGACACTTGAGAGAGTTTCTGTGAACTAAAGCTGCATCGAAATAGGTAGCTTTCGCCTTGAACCTTTCCTAGTGAATGACAATCAGATTTACTTGGCAAATTAGTGACTCATAGTCTTGATCTGTTCTGCCGTTGGTGTAAACCAAGACAATTCCCAACACACAGCTATACTTCGACCATTTCCCATTCTACAATTGTGTTCGTTTCGGCCATGAACAACGGTCCTGGATTCATCAAGCACTTTAGGGAAATCAGCCTATAAAATCCCATGGAAGCCACCTCACTTCTTACTTGAAATAGGCGATCTACTATGAAGAGGTAATCTGCCTTTACCCCCATTAGGACTCATCTTCTAATATAGTAATCATTAAAAGCCTTAGCTTATCCTAACCTTGACAGACAACACTCTACGTCATTATCGGAATGGGAAAGAGTACAAAACTCTTCAGTGCTTGTTTTGAATTGCACAAAGTTTCTGTTGTCCCTTTTGAACCTAGATCTTGGGATCTCGAGTCAGTTATGTTGGGTTTCCACAGTGACAATTCTTAACTTATAGACTTCAAGCCCATTTCTTTCGATGACTTCTCAACTTGCTCTCTAGGTAAACCTTTAGTAAGTGGATCCGCTAGGTTTTCCTTCAACTTGACATAATCGATCGATATTATGCCACTTGAGAGCAGTTGATGTATGGTATTATGTCTCTGACGTATGTGTCAAGACTTACCATTATACATTGTATTTTGGGCTCTCCCAATAGCCGATTGGCTATCACAATGTATGCTTATCGCTGGCACCGGTTTGGGCCAACTAGGAATATCCTCCAGGAAGTTTCTAAACATTATGCTTCTTCCGCTGTTTTGTCTAATGCTATAAACTCTGATTCCATAGTAGACCGGGCAATACATGTTTGCCTCGAGGATTTCCATGACACGGCTACACTACCAAGTATGAAAACAAATCCACTCATAGATTTGGAATCCACTGTATCAGATATCCAGTTAGCATCGCTGTATCCTTCCAGAACAACAGAATATCTCGTATAATGCAGACCATATTTTGAAGTTTCTCTCAGATACATCAAAACCCTTACTATGACTTTCCAGTGGTTGTGTCCTGGATTACTAGTATATCTGCTAAGCTTGTTTACAACTTGAGCGATATCAGGTCGTGTGCAATTCGTGAGATACATCAGACTTCCGATGATCCTCGAATACTCTAATTGCGATACGCTTGAGCCAATATTCTTTAATAGATGAAGAGTTAGGTCTACATGAGTTCTAACCACATTTAGATCACCTTTGTTATATTTCTTAAGTATGTTCTCAACATAATGAGTCTGAGATAATATATATCCTTATGATGTTCTAGAAATCTTAATTCCTAGGATCACATCAGCTATACCCAAATCTTTCATATCAAATTTGTTGGATAACACTTTCTTGGTAGACTGAATCATTTCATGATTACTACCAATTATCAGCATATCGTCTACGTAGAGACATACAATGACATATCTTTTTTGAGTTGATTTGGTGTACACACACTTATCACACTCATTGATTTTAAACCCATTTGACAACATCTCTTTATCAAATTTCTTATGCCATTGTTTAGGTGCTTGTTTTAATCCGTACAAGGATTTCACAAGTTTGCACACCTTCTGTTATTGTCCAGGAACATTAAACCATTCTGGTTGTTCTATGTAAATATCTTTATCCAATTCATCATTCAAGAATGCCGTCTTTACATCTATTTGATGTATTTCAAGACCAAATATAGCTGCTATGGCTATGAGCATTCTTATTGATGTGATACGAGTCACTGGTGAATATGTGTCAAAGTAATTAAGGCCTTCTATTTGTCTATAACCTTTTATGACAAGCCTTGCCTTGTACTTATCTATTGATCCATCCGGTTTCATCTTCCGTTTGAATATCCATTTGTAGCCCAGTGGCTTACAACCTGGAGGAATATCAACCAACTCCCAAGTATGGTTCTGTAGGATTGAATCAATCTCACTGTTGATAGCCTCTTTCCACAAAGGTGCCTCCGACGAAGACATTACTTCCTTATAGCTTTGAGGATCTCTAATAAGTATGTCAGAAAATCGGGACCAAACGATTTAGATGTTCTAGCTCTTTTTCTACGTCTAGGTTTGATTGTCTCAATGTTTGCGCGTTGATCTGACTCTTGGTCAACATGTTCACTGCCTGTGACAGTATCAATAGTTCTTTTGAGAGACTCCATTCTTTATCTTTCCTTATAAGGAAATGTCACTTCAAAAAATGTTGCATTCCTTGACTAAATTATCATATTCGGATTGATGTCAGGAATCTCAGACTTGTGTACCAAGAATCGATACGCACTACTATTGCGAGCATATCCAATGAATATACAATCAACAGTTTAGGGTCCTATTCTAACATTCTTAGGTTTATGAACCATTACTTTGGCGAGACACCCCCACACTTTTAGGTATTTGTAGGAAGGTACGTGACATTTCCACAACTCATATAGTGTCTTGTCCAATCTTCAGTGAGGAAGCTTATTCAGAACGTAGTTCGCGGAAAGCAAGGCTTCCCCCCACAAGTTCTGGGGTAAACCAGAACTTGTCAACATGGTGTTCATCATTTCCTTAAATGTTCAATTTTTGCGCTCAGCAATCCCGTTTTGTTGAGGCGAATAAGGAGCAGTGGTTTTGTAAATAATTCCATGATTGGAACAATATTCACCAAATGGTGACACATATTCACCACCTTCATCACTCTTGATTCTCTTGATTTTCTTGCCAAATTGATTTTCAACTTCTTTCTTGTAGTTTACACTGTACAAAGCTCTCAATAGCTTCATCTTTGCTCCTCAGTAAATACACATAACAGAATCTTGTGTTATCATCGATAAAAGCGACAAAGTACTTTTTACCGCCTCTTGTTCGCACAATATTCAAATCACACACATCAGTGTGTACAAGTTCCAAGGGTTCAGAACTTCGTTCTATGGAATGAAATAATGTTCTATGCATTTTTTCTTCAACACATGCCTCACACTTATGTTGGCTATCAATTGCAAATTTAGGTATAAGGTCCATGTTAATTAATTTACGCATCGAATTATAATTAACATGTCCTAACCTCCCATGCCAAACATTTTGTGACTCAATAATATAAGCAGAAGTTGTAGCTTTATTATTACCACTGTGTCGATTGACAGTCATTACATTGAATTTGAAAAGGCCCTCAGTGAGGTATCATTTTCCTACATAAACATCATTCTTGGTCAATACAAATTTATCAGAAACAAATACAAGCTTAAAACCAGACTTTCTAAGGAGAGAGCCCGAGACCAAGTTCTTCCGAATATCCGGAACATGCAAAATATTCTTCAATGTAAGCTCATTTCGAGATGTCATCTTCAGAACCACTATGTCTTGTCCAACCACTCTTGAGGTAGACGAGTTTCCCATTATCAGATGATCGCCGCCATCGACCTTCTGATACGAGGAAAACATCTTACTTTCAGCATAGATATGACGAGTAGCCCCAGTGTCTACCCACCATTCTCTCGGATTCCCAACCAAGTTGGCTTCAGTTACCACTGCTGAAAGGTTCATCTCTGAGATCTCTTCAGTCAGTTGCTCATCTTCAGTGACATGGGCCTCATTTTTCTTTTTCTTGCCCTTGTCTTGAGACTTCTTGTGTAGGCACTGTATTTTCGCATGTGAAACCCGATGATGAGTCTCAGTTGGAGGCACTACCTTTTTAGCTAAGGATATTGCGGGAAACAGAGGTCGGAAGGGGAAATTCAGAATAAGTACATCATCAAGTTCATTTCACAAGTTCACTGTCTTCGTTAGTGCTGCGTTCGTTACTTCGTTCGAACGTCAGGCAGATTGCGAACGTTCGTGTAGCGTTCGAATTGGCGTTCGAACAGCGTCGGTGTTTCTGGTTTTGCTGCTAGCCTCGCACCCCAACCCAATTAGCTCCCCAAAGCCCATAAAACACATCCCAATTTAATTAAATTAAACATTAAATATTAAATAAAATATTTAAACCATTTACCAATTAAATAAAACATAAAATATAATCATACCTAATAAAGATAAATCAAATATATTAACTTCCTAACCAAACGAATCACATACTAAATTAAAAAGATGTCATGCCTAATTAAAATCAATCATAACAAATTAAATATTTTGTATTCCTAATCTAGCCAAGATTTGTCCCCCTCAATCTTTGACTTTCCTTGCTTAACACCAAATCATATCTCTTTTTAATGCCAAAATCCCTTCCTTGTGAGACAAGGTGAAGCCCTAGCCATTCTCTATATAAACAACCCCTAACCAAGACATGCACTCCTCTAGCTCATACAGGGAACTCATAGAAAAATCATAACATAAAGAGCCTTAGCCACTCACGGCAATAGCAACAGGAAGAACACAAACCATTCCCCTCATCTCCTCCACTCCATAACCGAAAACAACACCCTCCTAAACCTCTACCCATCACCGAAAATCTCCCCATATAGCAGCCATCCATCACCGAAAATATACCTCCAAACAGCAGCCCAAACCACTCCCAAAACAGTCCCTAAAATCCCTTAAAACAGTAACATAAACTGCGCTTATAATCCTTGAAATAACCACACAAAACTACACTAAAAAACCACGAAAAACACTCGAAACAGTTCGTTGAAACGTCAAAATAGGTGACCTGAACAGTGAGTAGCAAAGCAGAGACCGAACAGCAGCAGAACGGAGACCGAACAGCAGCAGAACAGAGATCGAACGGCAAGCAAAACAGCAAAACAGTGAGCTAGGACGCTAAACCAGTGAACCAGAGAAGTTGAGGAGCTGTACCCTTTCCGACGTTCGTGAAACGCAAGCCCGAAAGTTGGCAAAAAGGTTAGACCTGAGGGTACTTTCCACACTCATCTTTATTTGATTTTTTCTATTTATTTTGACTGTATTTTAATTATTTGTTGAATCTTGTGTGTGTATGATGCGTGTTGTGGGTATTGGATGAATGAAAGAGTGTCGTCTCATGCGGTATATAGGATGGAAACCCAGATGTAAATTCCGTAGCCGAATCCGAATGGACGGTAGTGCGGTCTGTACTTGGGATACAACTCCACGTACCGCTTGAATAAACGGCACCTTCTTTTGTTTCATGTTGCTTGGATTTATTTATTTATTTTTCGTCACTTGAATTCTGCATGTTGCTTATTTACGTATGATTCAATCGAGCGCATGGGCTTAGTAAGTGGAATGAAAGATCCCCTATGGGGAGGGGTTAAAGCCCTTTACCACGATGTTTCGCCGCGCCGGTTAATGTGTGTTCGGTTGAATGCAAGACACGTTCAATCGGGCATACTACGTTTGATATTATTGCTTTTAATTCTATGTATGCATGATTCAATCGAGCGCATGGGCTTAGTAAGTGGAATGAAAGATCCCCTACGGGGAGGGGTTAAAGCCCTTTACCACGATGCTTTGCCGCGCCGGTCGATGTGTGCTCGGTTGAATGTAAGACACGTTCAATCGGGCATACTACGTTTGATATTATTGCTTTTAATTCTATGTATGCATGATTCAATCGAGCGCATGGGCTTAGTAAGTGGAATGAAAGATCCCCTACGGGGAGAGGTTAAAGCCCTTTACCACGATGCTTTGCCGCGCCGGTCGATGTGTGTTCGGTTGAATGCAAGATACGTTCAATTGGGCATACTAAGTTTGATATTATTGCTTTTAATTCTTTGTATGCGTGATTCAATCGAGCGCATGAGCTTAGTAAGTGCAATGAAAGATCCCCTATGGGGAGGGGATTAAAGCCCTTTACCACGATGCTTTGCCGCGCCGGTTGATGTGTGTTCGGTTGAATGCAAGATACGTTTAATCGGACATACTGAGCTTGACATTGTTGTCTTTATTCTTTATGTTGCATGCATCAGGTCTGGTTCCGTTCGAACGTGTTCTCGAACGCTACACGAACGCGAACCTTCTGTTTACCGTTCGAACGCGTTCTCGAACGCTACGCGAACGCACACGCACTTTCTTAGTCTCATAATGCATCAGCTCTGGTTCCGTTCGAACGCGTTATCGAACGCTATACGAACGCGAACCTTCTGTTTACCGTTCGAACGCGTTCTCGAACGCTACGTGAACGCACACGCACTTTCTTAGTCTTATCATGCATCAGGTCTGGTTCAGTTCGAACGCGTTCTCGAACGCTACACGAACGCGAACCTTCTGTTTACCGTTCGAACGCGTTTTCAAACGCTACGCGAACGCGCACCCACTGAACTGAGTCATTTTCATCAGATTTCATACATAGTTCTCCTAGTAGCTATCCCCACATGTATGAATACAATGTGTTTAATGTATTACAATTCATATACCTATGTCATGATAACATTTGAGTATTATTTCTTGTGGTATATCGGATGGAAACCCAGACATAAATTCCGTAGCCGATTTCGAATGGACGGTAGTACGGTCTGTACTTGGGATACAATTCCACGTACCACTTGAAAAGGTGCTCACATGTGTGCTTGTGTGGTTAGTATGTGTGCTTGTGTTTTCTTGAATATAATATGCCAATGAAGTTGTATGTTTGTCGCTCCTTTGATGTACTTCCAAGCATGCAATCTTAGATGTGAAATATATGTATAAGTTTTATTTTGTACATGTGAATTTAGAAGCATGATACTTTTGGAAATAAGTGCTACTTAAGCCTGATTAAATTATTACATAAATCCTGTCATTACAAGTGGCATGAGTAAGAGACCATTCCGAACCCAACGGTTTGAGGTCTTCCCTTGCGAGGGGTGAGTGCGGCCTTAAATCTCATTTTCCCGGTTCACATCGGGTGGTGACTCCATTATTCTTCGGTTTAGTCCCCCGTGGCTACTCCGTACTCCCGACCGGGCCGCGAGCCCGGGACAACATGCGTCGCCCAGTTTCCGTGTCCTACATCTTGTTTCTGCTGTCCTTTTCCATATGACCGCTCTTTCCACAGTTGTAGCACTTCCCCTTGAACTTCTTGTTAGCTTGGGAAGAATCAGCTCCACTGTTCTTTCTCTTCTTACTACCTTTTACACCCTTGACGATGTTGGCCTTAGACTCCATAGTCTTGTAGCTGGCCTTCTCGGACTTCTTGTCGTCCTCTTCGATCCTCAATCGAACTCCAAGGTCTTCAAGGCTCATTTGCTTCTTCTTGTGTTTCAGATAGCTCCTGAAGTCCTCCCATGATTGAGGTAACTTTTCAATGGTAGTGGCAACTTGAAACGTCTCACAGACTTTCATACCTTCATCCAATATTTCATGAATGATCAATTGCAGTTCACCCAACTGAGACATTACTGTTCTTCAATCTACCATCTTGTAGTCCAGGAACCTACCCACGATAAATTTCTTTTGTCCGGTATCATCGGTTTTATATTTCTTGTCGAGAGATTCCCGGAGAATCTTCGCAGAAACCATGCCTTGGTACACATTGTACATGGTATTGTCAAGTCCACCCAAAATGTAGTTCTTGCACAAGAAGTCGCCAGACGATCATGTCTCTTCCCGCAGTTGCTTGGCTATTTCCGATTCACCATCCACAGGATCAGGAAGACCTTTGAGGTATTTAGCCAACCGCAGACTTTCCAGGTAGAACAACATTTTGCTCTGCAACTGTTTAAAGTTTGCCCCACCAAAATTTTCTGGTTTTTCTCCATGAGAGACCGATATTGTGATGTTTCCGCTAACCATATGTAATTGGAAAACCAACAGGGGTCAACAAGTCTACAAAAGACAATTTGCACAACGATCAACAAATGATATTGTTCAAGCGATATACTAAGTATCCACTCGTTGTTCTATTGTACGGTGGTACCAATAAACACAAGTCCTTGAATTTCGACTAAGGTTTCTTATGAAAAGTAAATAAAGGAGTATTCCCAGAGGACGAGGGGGGTCCAGAGTAACCACTTAAATCCCTGACCAATTAGGGTCTTATCGCCTTTTTGACAGAATATCCTTTAAACATTTCTTCAATAGAATCTCTTAGCAATTCAAACTTAGTATTACACTTATGATTTTACAATACCATATTCGATATGTGTAGATATATGTGTATGTGTCAATCAAGATTGGATGAAATTACTTGTGTATGATTACATTTTAAATTCTCAACCAAGTATGCAACACACAATTAATTTTCAACTTTATCATTATGTGAATGCTTGTTTTGAACACCCTAATAATAACTTAAATCTATACTACCAAGATTATTGTGATTCAATATATGATTTACTAAATTAATATTGTGATTAATTAATTTAATCTAAGTCTTTTCAATTTAGAACCAATTACAGGACTTAGTTCATTGGTGTCGCGTTCGTATCTACGTTCGAACGAGACTGTCCAGTGTGTGCACGTTCGTGTTACGTTCGTAAATACGTTCGAACGAAGTATTCCAGAGAGTTCACGTTTGTATAGCGTTCGAGAACGAGTTCGAACGATGTGTTCCAGAGAGTTCACGTTCGTATAGCGTTTGAGAACGCGTTCGAATGGAATATTCCAGAGAGTCTATGTTCAATTTGCGTTTGAATATGCGTTCGAACGTTCTTAGGCAAAGGGCTTGCGTTCGAGTTGCGTTTGAAGACGCGTTCGAACGTTCTTACGAAAATTCAGATTTTTGCCTTTGCGTTCGTCAGACGTTCGAATGCCTTTACGTATTTTTCATGCACATACTATATTTTCCAGAAAATTTTCTTATCTAAGCATGCGAATTACTATCTAACAACACTAAGTTATTAAGTTCTTAAGATTGTTGATAGTATAGTGTCATTAAACAGTAAATTTAACATGCAAACAAACAAATCAAATCCAGAATATCCAACCAATCTATGCAAAATCCTAAAACTTAAGATATAAGAAAAACCTGGAAAATGTGAAAACGAATCCAAGTCGAGATCTCTCTGTCCTGAAGAACTTATTAGCCTCTGTTTCTGGTGCTCTACAAATTTGAAGTGGCCAATGTTCTCCCAGGATTCATTGGATAATTCTTGTTCAAATAGTACTTCCTTAACAAGTGTTTGAACTTGGAATATGGTGGAACTCTCTCAGACTCAAATAGTAAATGAGACTCACAAATTCGGAATAATCTTTAGATCATGAGAATGAACATAAGGTCTCTTTATAAAGGCATGAAAGGGTGCCTTAAGGGCACCCTTTGGGTTGGGGTGCAACCCTCCAAAGGGTTATACCCTCTCATGCACCCGTTGGAGCCTAAAGGCATGTTATTCACAATTGGAGGACATGTCCTTATGGGGTACCATCCAAGGGACATATCCCTCATCCATCCAAATATTAATTGAAGAATTTCCAATAGGTATTTCACCATTTTCTTGTAGGGTAAGCTATGAACCATTGCACTAGGCGTGAGCTTATTCATTTCTTCGTTATACAAGTTCGAAAGGTTAGTAGATCCTCCATTTTATTCTCTATTGTTTCTTCATCATATTCTACTATTAGAGAAATATTGTGCCAACAATAGAGCGTCTTTTGATAATTTTTTAGATGAGGTATCTAGTTATATCTTTCCTAAGTGAGTTTATTATTTTGATTTGGACACTAAATCTAATTTTAATACATTGATATATATATATATATATATATTTTTTTTTTTTTGATTGTATTATAGGGAATTGATTCATTTTACAAGGAAATTTTTATCAAATTCACAATTTCATATCACTCTTATTGAAAATAATTCTCATTCCTCCATTCTCATTGTCCTTAAATAAATACATCATTATCCCATTAAAGAGGATGAGTGTGATAACAACTCAAATTACTACATCTAAAAAAATATATATTTTTCCCAACAAACAAAAGATTTAAAATGTTCATAATTATTTGGTTGAGTTCACGACACAACCACCAATTTATTGGGATTAAACGTTTATGTAGACTTAAAGAGTTTATTTATTAATAATTTAGTTTAAAAATTTGTGTAACCAACTTCAAACCTTGATACGTGTATAACAAATACTCCCTACATAATATTTAAAAAGGAAATTCAAATCAAGTGTAAGCCACTTGTCACAACAGCAATAAACATGGCGTCATCCGTGATTGATGGCGATATTTCATTGAATTTTATACTTATTTATTGACTCTTAATTTTAAAAAAAGAGGGATAAAAAATGGTTATTGATCTGTAATTAATGAAGTCGACAGTCTGCAATCAATGAAATCAACTAACTATTTGTAATCTGCAAGAACAAGAGAGCGAGTGAAAACAGAAAGAGGAATGGAGAAAGAGATGGGGGAGATTGAGCTGTATCATTTCCACCACCATCCTTTAACATTCATTGATAATGAGAATGAGTATGAGAGACCTAAATGCCCAGTCTGTAAGTACGGATTTTTTTTCGACCGCTACAATTGCAGCGAGTGTGTTTGTCATGCTGAAAATTGCTCTGCTTGCGGCGGTGAACCCTCTGGTAGTTTTTATATTTGCAAACGGTGCTTACCCAACTCTCCTTTCTTTCATAAATTTTGTGCTGAATTACCACCACAGATCCAAATCGCCTTGCGACCTCATTGCATTTTACACTGGGTCAATGAAGCATCCTCTTTCCTGAGTAACATACCATTTCATTGTGATTTCTGTGACAAAATGCAAAAAGGCTGTAAGTTCTGCTGTGACTTTTGCAATTTTCGGATTTGTGCTCCATGTGCAACAAGTCTCATGAAATATCATCAAGATCGACAAGACGTCCAACATTTCTCACACCATCATCCATTGATCCTTTTGGACATAGAGATGGAGGATAAAACTTGCCAGATGTGTTACCAAATCATTCTTGGTCAAAGCTATTGTTGTTCCCCATGCGAGTTTTATATCCATAAGTCATGCCGTGAATTGCAGCAAGAAGTCCAACACTCATTCCATCCGGGCCATTCTCTGACACTCCAGCTCCAAAAATATGCAAGTTTGGGGAAGGAGCATTACTGTGCTGCTTGTTGCTCCAAAATTGATAGAGGCATTCACTACCGTTGCGTTGACTGTAACTTTAACATGCATTCTAAATGTCTGTCTCTAAGGTCAAACATAAAGTACGAAGGACACCAACATCCTGTTATTCTAGTGGAGAACATGTACTATGAAAGTGAATGCCAAGTGTCACGGGCCAACTTTTTCCTTAACGGGAAAAGGGCTCGTGCGGCACTTACACGGTCGCGTCCCGCATAAGTCAGCCTACCCGGAACCTCCGTCCCTAATTTCCCATTGTTGGGAGGTTTCAGACCCATAATTTATTGATTTACGAAAGCTCACAAGCTAACTCAACGCATACTCTTGCGGGCCCGTTCAACACCGGGACCCGGTACTCGAATAGCACAACCGGATATAAAATATGGCATTTTCCCGCCAACTCAATCTTGACAATACATCGTTGTCCCAACATTGTCTAAGGGCGAGAGGGTTCACGGCTAAAGCCCCAAGACCACCGAAGCCCCCTTGGCCACACCCAAGGCTCACCTAGGCTTCCCCCCCTAAGGAGGTTTTAAAGACATTGCACATGTCTCACCAGTATACACACCTGGCGCTTGAGTTGTCACACCCCCCTCTAAAATCTATCTTAAGAGGAGTTTTCAGGAACTCTTCCGGGCATCCAGTAAGCCACCATATAAGCGACTTTGGGTTAAAATCTCGTCCCTAAACGAGCTCGTCTTGATGGGTTTCCACAACACCCCCACTTTAGCGGAAAAGACCCAAAAGTGGGCCTACTGCCAAAATCTCCCGACAAATCTCAGAATCCAACTCTGGGGCTGATATTTTCCCAGTACAAGTGACCATAAGATTCACTTTGGAACTTGGTCCCACTCGATTCGACACCCCGGGTCGTTAGCTCCTTCACAATGCACCGATTTAGGCTAACGACTAGCGGCAAGCTAGCGTATCTCAAAATCTCCCGCCAAACTTACGATCGGGACCCCACGGGTGAGAACTTCCCAGTACATCCACCCCTAAGAGTTACTTAGGGCTTGGAGTAAGCTCAATCCGGCATTCCGAAATATAGGCTCCTTCACAACGCTGCACAACTAGGCCACTTCCTAGCGGCAAGCGAGCAAGTTTCTAAATCTCCAGGCAAACTTCCGAATAAGGTCTCACGGATGGAAACTCACCAGTACAAGGGTACATGAAGGGTACATATAACCCTTAACGACCTTAAACCGATGTCCCGAAACATGAGCTCCTTTGTAAAGTGACTGCACGTCCTAGTCTGATCCTAGGACCGTGACACCAAGCATGCGGTTTCGAAATCGAAGGTACTTTCTTTGTTCGGTGTGTACAGTGTCGCCTCGATTTTCATGTCCGATGTGGCGCCCCAGCCTCGCTACCACCATCAACGGTTGTGCATGAGCATCATGATCATCCTCTTATCCTTACTACAGAAACACTAATCGAAGATGATTCCGATCTTTATTGTGACATTTGTAAGGATGGAATAGAACCAAAAGATCCCTCTTATGGTTGTGTTGAATGTCAGTATTACTCACATGTTCATTGTGTAATCGCTGAGTCTGAGATACAACTCGATCGAAGAGAGAGAGTAAAATATTTCTTTCACAATTGTTTATTGTTTCTTCTTGAAGACAACATAAATGATGATATCAAGTGCTATGCGTGCAACAAATTGATCCAGGCCCACCCAGCATATGGTTGCGATGATTGCATATTTTATCTCCACAAATCCTGTTTCGAGCTGCCGAAGTTGATATATGATTTATCGCACTCACATTATCTCACTCTTAAGGATTCTTCTGATTCTAAACAAGGTGTATGCAAAGCTTGTGGTACACATTTAGATGGTCTTATTTATCGTTGTGAGACGTGCGACTTCGATCTGGATCTTGACTGCGCTTCACAACATCCTTCAATAAAATGGAAAACCTGCAGTGACGAGTGTAGATACGATGAAGTAATCGGACATTATAGTCATTACCATCAATTGACTCTTTTAGAGGTGGATGATATGGAATGTAAGTTATGCTACAAGAACATCCATGGTCCGAGCTATGGTTGCGCCCCATGTTTGTTTTATATTCACAAATCCTGTGGTGAATTGCCTCAAGAAGTCCGACACCCATTCCATCCACGCCATTATTTGACACTCCAAGAAAATACAGCTTCGAATGCATATAGTTGTGATGCATGTGACTTGCCTGTAAATCCAGGTATGCGCTATCGCTGTAATGGTTGTGAATTCGACTTGCATCTTGAATGTGTACTTTTGAAGCCCAATATAAAGTACGAAGACCACCAGCATCTTGTCATTCTAGTAGAGAATATGTCATATATAGGCAAATGCCAAGCATGTCGTTGTGAAATTGAGGGTACTTTCTTTGTCCGATGTGTCGAGTGTGGCCTCGATTTTCATGTCCAGTGTGGTCCAGACTCCCTACCACCAACTGTTGTGCATCCGCATCACAACCATCCTCTGACTGTTACAACTGAAACAATTATCAAAGATGATTATGGCCTTCTTTATTGTGACGTATGCAAGGAAGAAAGAAATCCAAATCATCCCTCTTATTCTTGTGTTGAATGTGAGTACTACGCACATGTGCGTTGTGTAGTCACTCAGGTGCCATTAGACGAAAGAGAGAAACTAGAACATTTCAGCCACGACCATTTCTTGTTTCTAGTTGGAAATGAGAGGAATCATGATGATATTTTATGCTATGCATGCGAGGAATTGATCCAAGCCTACCCATCATATGGTTGCGATCCATGCAGATTTTACCTCCACAAATCCTGTGTCGAGTTGCCAAGGCAGATCCAACATCTCTTCCATAGACATCCTCTGACTCTCAACTCTCATCCAAACAAGGGCACAAAATACCATCAATGCGGTTCTTGTAACAAAAATTTGCGTGGCTTCTTTTACCAGTGTGATAATTGTTTCGTTATGGATGTTGATTGCGCTCAACTAAGACTTGCAGACAAATTTGAGGGTAATGTGCATACTCTTACTCTATTTCAAAAGTTACAACACAGCCCGGAATGCAGAAAGTATATATCTGCCAGTAACGGTGCATTGGATCAGAGTTGTGTCAAATGCAACTTCATTGTCTATCTTTTTCGTTCTCCCCTGCCACAAACTATTGAATTTAGTAGTCACATACATTCATTGACCCTTGTGGATATTGTTGATGACGATAAATATGATAGGCAAATTTGTGATGTTTGTGAGGAGGAAAGAGACCCTGAAGTATGTGTTTATTATTGTACCGAATGCGATTTTGTTGCAGAGTTTGTCTGCGTGATTTCTGAGGTATGCCTGCTAAATATTCTTCCAAAAATCTTTTTACTCCAATAGTTTCATTCGATATTGTTTTCAAAAACTATAATACACTCATATAAGCATTATATTGGTTCAGATAGTTTAAACTTACTTGAATTCTTGATAGGTAATACTTGCTCCGCAGAAAAAGCACAGAGATGTCCAGTTGAGAAGTACTGTTAAGGAGATTAGTAAAAGCTTAACCTTCAATGATGTGGATTCCTTCACAGATGAGGAAGATCAGATATTCAAGGAAATATTACAGGCTCTCGCAGAGGAAATGGAAGAGATTCTTAACAAATTTTCCGGAGCTGGGCAGGAAGCTAAAGTAGGTACTTCAGGAAAGTCAGTTTATTCGGATCATGAAGGCTTCTTACAGTCTTTGGCAGATATCTCTGACGACGACAGATTGAGTTTATTGGAAGATGAGGATTATAAGTGCGAGGTTGTCGATGTGAGAGGTTATAAAACCATTCCAAGGTTTGCCGGCATTCTTAAAAATGTGCTCGATAAGTATGGAGATATCGGTTCCAGTTGCAATTTAGACCAAGGGCTCTCTAACTTGAAAATGTTTATGATTGTGTATCTCTGTGCGACTGTGCATAGCATGTGTAACACTATGATTCAGGACGTCGACGATCTCTTACTTTGCACTTGGTGGAAAATCTTCTACATGGCTCACCTCATAGGGTTTAGAGTTGAGTTTATCTTTGATCATTTGATGAGAATAGCGCAAGTTCGTCAAAGATTTATTGTTATTGATACTGAATTACTTAAGTTCAAAACCATTCACTACTGCTCTGGTGAGAAGACTAAGCTATATAAGGAGATTGCTGGACTAGCTAAAGAGATCGATAACCAAAAGGGAAATGTGGAGCTACTTAACAAGCAAACACAGAAAGAGATATCTAATATTCGTTTAGAGAAAATGAGACTAGAAGCTGAGAGATTGAGTAAAGATTGGGAAATAGGGATGGTGAAAGGAGGCATACACACTGGACTGCTCTGATTTATTGATTTTGTTATTGCTTTTTATTATTTGGTTAGTTGAATTGGAAAGATGACTTCTGTTGTTTTGATTGAATTGCTTTTGATTTTTGAAATGCAGTTAATCATTTGGCTTTCCTATTTTAGTTTCTATAATTTTTGATCTGCAAATTGAAGTTCTTTCTTTGAATTCTGAAGATGGCTTTTGCCATGGAACTTATTTTTGTGCTCCAAACATTATGACCTTTGATTTTTATCGTGTTAGGACTCGTTTTTGTTTTTTGTTTTTTGTTTTAAACTCCACCGTCAAACCATCCGATCCCGACTTAAGTAGAATTAGTAAAATCTACTGCTGTCCCATATTTTTTATAAGAATAAACTCCTTAGATTCTAACTTATGACCTGGAGACTAGATTCTGAACCATAAACTACCTAACTACGCCCCTTAAGGACGCGTTAGTACTTGCTTGATAAGAGATCTCTTTTAAGATGCACAATCACTTTGTGCTTAGACAGAGAAAACTTGAACTAGCTCAAAATCTGTGATTATTTAGTAATTGAATCATTCTTTATTTATAAACACTCATTTCACCTAAAATTAAAAGAAATGTTATGTTACCATTGATGGCAATTTCAAATTCTTTGAACCATTACCAATCACAATTTTGGCTTGAAATATAAACAAAACAGACATCACTCAGTACTCAAAACCTAAAGTGGTACTCTTCTGAAAAGTATTTGAAGCATTCTCAATTTATACACACTTCCTCCATGGAAACAAATATTTTCATGCCATTGATTGCAGCTTATGAGCCATGATGTTGGTCCCAAGAAAAGTATAAAAGAGCAGAAAAGATGATATGGTTGATGGATCTGCAAGAACAGAGCTATGCATATATGCACATCCAATGATTAAAAAAAAAGAGGCCTCTTCAAGGGGAGTTCAATGAAAGCCATCATTTACTGACAAGAAGATAAAACTGATTGAACCGCTACCAGTATTTCTGGGCCGCAAGCCCGCAATCATATTTGACTTGAAACACAAGCAAAGGAACAGCAAGCTTAAAAACCAGGAAAAGCAGAAAAACAGAACCAATACACACTCTTTCCTCACAACATAATATCAACCAAACGACTTTCCTCCGTGGAAAACCTAAGAATTAAAACCTAATTAGCTCTCTCGATTATTTGTGCCCAACAACTCAGTTTACTTACAGGACACGTAATTACCTACAAAGAAATGAAGTGCCATTTCTTAGTAAAATATCTACAATAAACAAAAGATACCTCTTTTTCCCTTAATCTCTTGAGAACTTCAATTCCTCTTTCAAAAACATGTTACTCATTAGCTCCTCCTTTTTCTCTATAAACTTGGGGGGTTTGACTTCTATGCTAATGCAGGGAAAATGCAATTTCGGCAATCAAAACCTTCAATTCTAACAGTCAGTTTGTTACCAAAATTGGGTCGAACGGAGGAGTCTCTTCCAGATTCATCATTTCCTTGTGGAAGAAAATGGAGATGGTGGAAGCAGGATTGATGAAAATGGGGTGAGCTCCTTGTAGGGGTTTTATTGCGGATATCCGGTAACGCAGCGGAAACACGAGAAAATCAAATTTTCCGATTTCAAAATATTTTCTCGGATTAATTAAATAAACATATTTATTTAATTACCCAATAATGAAATTATGAAATAAAATTCAATAAATCAAATTTATGTGAATTTACCGAATTGCCCTTACACTTGGCATTTTGTTCATTTTAGTCCGAAATTGTTCAAATCAATTTTGGATGATTCTAAATCATTTCTAAGATGAATTTAACATGTCCCAAATGTCAAAACACCAAAAGCAACAAAAATCCCAATTTTGAGTGCCTTGGCCGAGAGCCTCCATGGGGGGGGGGGGGGGTTGTGCATTTTGCACTTTCATGGTTCAAAACACATCAAGGTAAAATCCAATCAACCCAATATTTTACATGCATCATATATACATCCAAATACACCATATAAATGAAAAGCCTCAAATTTGGAAGTGGTCTTAAACCCTAATTTTTCAATTTATTCAAATTGGATAAATTAGACCAAATTGGTTAAATCAATTACTTTAATCATGTTTCTTCCATCCAATTAAAGTCTCAACACAATGAAATAACTATAGATCAAATCTAGGTCATTTAAGAGTGGGTCAACAACTCTAGATTAGCAACAAAGTTCTAAACCCATGAAAAGAATGCTTATAACTACACTAGTTACATTCTTCCAACATCATACATGCAAAACACCTTCATCAAACTTTCATCCATGAAAAATACAAAGAATAAAGAATAGAAAAACTCAAGAACATCACCAAGTGAAGCCCACAACAAGAGGAACAATTTACTCTCTAATGGAAGGTTGGAAATACTTACTAAATTCCAAGCTTTCTTTGATTTTTCTTATTCTTTCTCTCTAACTTCTTTTCTTTCTTCAATGGAGTATTTGATAAAGTGATTTAGGTTATTAAAACCCTAAATAAAACAAAACAATATATACTTGTTAAAAATTGGCCTTGGCCGAATTTGGCCTAAGCAAAAACAAGGCATATTAATTTCAATTTCATTTGAATTTCATTAAGCCAAGTTGATAAAATGATCATTACACTTTAATAATAATTTTCAACAAGTCAATAATGGCAACTAAGTCATTAAAACAAATAACTAAACCTTAAGATATTTATATTTTAATTAATTTAATCATTTTTTTTTGGAAAAATACAATTTTATATCCAAAAGAATGATGTACAAAAGTACAAGGGGCATACCCCATGAAGGGTACAAGAGCTCAAGATTAATCATTTAACAATAAATAAATAAATAAATAATTAAATATAAATATATTAAATATATGTATTATATTTACATTAAATATTAAATACATATATTCATTTATGATATTAGTCAAATATCTCAATTTGATAATTAATTAATGTGTATTTAAATTAATCAAGTATTAAATGTAAATACACAAAAATTAAGGAAATGACTATCGGGTCCTTAAACATCTGTTTTGCTTTTAACCTTTAAACGACTTTATAAATAATATATATTATTTATAAATGTTGCTCTAGTGCTCTACGAGTATATTTCATTATTGAGACTCTCTAGATTCAGGCATATCCGTCACGAAATCCAATTTCGTGTCCATAATATATCCACCCGTAAATTAAGACAATCACAGATAAACTCGCTGAATCATACAGGTCGAGGTCATGGCAAATGTATAATTCCTCCGTCACAGGTATCCAGACATATCCCAGAGATATAGATGCAAACGTCAAATCTCTATGGGGATTATCCAGTCGACTATTCTATTAGTAATCTCAAAAAGAACATTTAGAACTTACTTCTAAATTGTACCATGGGCCCATGGATTTTATCTGATTGCTAATCATATGGACTACCTATGCTCTGTTACACAGAACTGACAGATCCTATCTTGATACGCACAGGACACCCTGAGGATCTATCTACACCCAACGAACAGACGGAGGTCTGATCTTAATAGATCGGTGACGTGACTGCCATCTAAGTGTAGAAGATGTCTCATGTGCCCACTGTGGCATCTCAAGTCTAAGAATCACAAGTGCTACTCAACCCGACAAGATTCTTATTGACGTTGGTGTACCATCCATTAAGAATCTTCGATGAGTCGTTCAGTGTTTATCCGCTATAAACACCTACAGGTCTATACTAGTCTCCAAGACTTATGGTTCATTGAGAAACCATTGAAATCATATATTCCAGTATACGATATGTACCGTCTCAACAGGTTTACTATACTGATCAAGTAGTGTAAACCTTGACCAGGAATTGTCTGAGAATGACAACGTCATGATACAACTCAATGTCAGTTGCGACGCTTTTGCAACTGCACCATGACTAGTCATTCTAAGGTCATTACGTCTTTACCATATTAAAAGATACATTATATTATAGAAACTGCATATATTATTCATAATAAAAATGTTATACAAAAGTATTCATACAGAAATACAACCGGGAATTGGCGCTCTGAGCACCAACCCCAACACTCCTTACCTGTAAAACTTAAATCATGTGTTAATGGATTAACTACTCTCCTTGGCGGCGACCCACAAAAAAGGGGGTGAGTGGGTGACGATGCTATACCTGTTGGAATTAATTCACATCGTTCTAACGAGATTATGTTCATTGAATTCCAACGAATCATCCAGAGGATTCTCGTTCGAATAGTTTGAATGAAAAAGTATTAAGTCTACTTATTTGAACCCGTTCGAATGAAAGTCTTGATTTACAGAAATCGTTTTTATAATTTTGAAACCAAAAATTGTATTTTTGGATGATAAAAAATATTTCTGGAATGTTACTCTTCAATTCTACTTCTACTTTTGTCGTAAAGCAATGAATGAAGTGGCTGTTAGTCTTTTCTTGGAAAATAGAGTGTGAGTTTTTCATAGGGTTTTTATGTCCCATTTCCGTTGGAGCTCTCTCCTCAAACTTCTTAGTGTGTCTTTGTGTTGTAGTAATTGGTGTGTAGTTGCCGCTAGAGGGTTCGGAATCGAACCGGCTGGTTGTGGAATCGGAACCAGAACCAGAATTGGAACCGAATCGTTCGATTTCAGTTTCATTCGATTTTTTTTTTGAAATTTTAATAATGATTTTATAAAAAAGAAATGAGATTAAAAAATTATGATTTGAATTGAGATTACATTAAATTAAAAATAAAATTAAAGAGCTTGGACTTAAATTTTTAAAAACTTAAGTTACCTACGTATCCTCCAGTGGTGAGAGGAATCAAAACTCACGTAATTTCATTATATTTTTAAGATAGTTCCCCATTATAATTTATAATTATTTACAGATCGATCATCATCATTATCAATGCCTGTTGACCATTCAGCTCTCGTTCCGCTTGCACTTGCAGATGCATTATCGAACAAGTCTTCAAAGTCATTGGAGGCATCTTCTTGTTGCCTTAGATCAGCTCGGATCCAATCATTCACACATGCTGTTGCTTCTAAAGTGCTTGGATGAAATGAAGATCGTCTAGCTTCCAATATATTACCTCCTAAGCTGAAGGCTTGCTCAACCGCAATAGTGGAAATATGTGCTGCCAGAACCTATTTAGCAATAATTGATAATACATGAAATACATTTTGATGTCGGTTCCACTAGTCAAGTACTTGAAAATTTTTACTCACTAAATTTTCAATAGGAAACTCCAAATTAGTAGATAAATATTATCTAATTTCGGGTTGTTAGTCGTGTTATCCCTATATTTTTTATTTTGTTGTAGTAACCAACGGTCACCTACGCTAAGTCTTGAATGTATTACGAGTTCACTACTACTAGATTGTCCTAATGATTGCAAGTTATATCTACTAACATAATCATTAAATAAATCTATTAAATCAATTTTTTTCTATCTATTTCTTGTAATATTAATTTCATCAATTATTTCTAAATATCCATAGTAAGCTTGTAAGACACTATTCAAACCTTTTAATTTAAACCAATGATCAAAACCGTGACAATAAGATAAAGTAATGAAATGTCTTTAAAATAATTCAAGCATTTTTGTTTCATAACATAAATAGCTTCAATTAAAATAACATCATTAGGATCAAAACTTCAGCATGCTCAGCTAGAGTACCAACAATATTCAAACTATTTAGAGTAACATCATTAGGATGAAAATCGAACTTGAAAACCTCTCCTCCAGAAGGATGGATAAAGATGAACACATATGCGGCAGTTGGGGCTTGTAACAACAAACCAGCCTTGGGTGGTTTTTAGAAATTTAGAGGGGGATGTTTTATGCGCATCAGTTACAGGTTTAGCTTTCAATGGGATATTCAGGTAGCGGGAGCTGAAGCCATTAAGTTTGGTCTCTAGGTTGTGGAAGAACTGAACTTGCGTCAATTGTAGTGGAAACTAATTGTACTCAGGTAGTGGTGTTGATTTCTAACAAGAAGGGCACAATGCCAGAAATTTTATGGATTATTGAAGATATTATTGAAAAGCTAGTTAGGTTAGATAGATATTTTATTTTCTATGCTTCTCGTCTTTGTAACTTTATTTCACATTCTCTTACAAAATTGGCAATTAGCATTAATTATCCTGTTATTTGGAAAGATAGCTTTCCTTCAAACATTAGGTGTATTCTCACATCTCTCAAGTAATGATAATCTATTTTCTATAAATAAAAAAGTACTGAATGAACAGTTTTAAATATCTTTTTCTTCTTTTTTCTTTGGCATCACGTCATTTTAAAGAAAATATTATTTGATGTGATCCAATCAAAAAAAAAAAACAAAATTAACTCCATTGCATCGTGAGAAAAGGTTTTCGTATAACTCTTTATGATTTCGTTATTATTAGCCAAAAGATAGAAACAATTTTTTTTTAAAGAGGCTACTACTTGTCTTGGAAATTCATCTACTAGTTTATCTATTTTTTGAGTTTTGTTACAACACTAGTGTTTGTTCCATTTCAATGCCACCATAACCACCCTGCTAAAGTGAACAGAGTCTTATTTTAACAATACCATACAAATCACTACATAACCAATATATTTTAGTTATTTTTATTTAGCTTTTCATTATTAGGAGTTAGAATAATAAATAGATAATAAAGTATATCATTGAGATAAGCGTGTTATCTTAATTTATTTATCTTTCGTTTAGATTAAGAATGAGATAAGATATTTCATGTAAGCAAAGTTGGTTTTTTAAAGCTTATTAGAGTCTTCAATAAGATAAGTAAAAAATTATAAAGGTTATAACTTTTGTTATTTCAAGGAGGTCCATTGTATCTCGAATCACTCTAAAAAGAGGTTAGGATCCCTCAAAATATCCTATACAAACTCGTTATACGCTCTAAAATTAAGCACATAACAACTTGTTATTAGAGCGAGATTATAGCAGAAAAACGCATTAAGCTCAAATCATCTTGGATTAGTTAGAAAGTTAGCTTATATCATAATTTCCGATCAGTACAAGCAAGTGACAGAGAAATTGATAGCATCTTCCAATCATATTGGGGAACTCCAACAGATGAAATTGCTTCGGATATTGAAAAACATGTTGCTGAAAATGAGGATAATACAGGTGCTGAGAAGTCTTCTGAATATGAAAATGATGTAGTTGTCATCAAGGAGAAAAAAGGAGATGACCCTGGAAGAGTATGAAAACTCATACAACAGAGTTAGGGTAGTGAAGAACTCAAGCTCCGTAAAGTTGAATATTACGTCAAAAGTCCACAACAATATGACTATCTTTGTGATTGACCATGATAATGGCACCCTTGATGTTTGAACCTTGATCACATTGTTTGTTTTAAGGGAAAATGAATATTACATATATATTTTAGTTATTTTTATTTAGCTTTTGTTTATAAAGGTTACAATTTTTGTTATTTCGGAGACATCTATGGTATCTCGAACACCTTAAAAGGACGTTATGATCCCTCGAAGTGTCATTTACATGCTCTCTAAAATTATACACGTAACAACTTGTTACTAGAGTAAGGTTATGGCAGACAAATACATTAAGCTCATATCAATCTTGGATCTGTTAGAAAGTGAACTCAGCTCAGTCATTTCCGATCACTACGAGCAAATAACAAAAAAAATGATAGCATCTTCCAATCACATTGGGGAACTCCAACTAATGAAAATACTCCGGATACTGAATGTTATGTCATGAGTCAACAACAATGAGACTATCCTAGTGTTTGACCCTCATTGTTTGAACCTTGCTTGATGTTTGAACCTTGATGAAAATGTTAATTTATTCTAAGGGGAAGGAATGTTATAAATATATTTTATATTTTTTTTTGCTTTTGATTATTAGGAGTTAGAATAATAAAAGATAATAAAGCATGTCATGCGATAAGCATGTTATCTTAATTTATTTATCTTTATATTATATTTATTTTAGGTAGGAGATAAGATGTTACCTCTTAAGTATTCAACTATAAGTTATATTAGCTATTTAAAGCTCATTTGAATCTATAATAAGATAACTAAAGAATTATAAAGGTTACAACTTTTATTGTTTCAAAGAGTCACATGGTATCTCAAATTACCTTAAAAGTATATTAGGATCCCTTGTATGAATTGATCTCACATCTTCACGGGAAAACTACTTGCACAGCGTAATTTGCACCTAGTGTTGGGACAGTTATGGAACCCCTAGGGTCGAATCGGTGTCCCGCGTAGCGGAAGTAGGTCTAACCCAAGGTTATTAGGGATATGTGTATTTTAAAATATTTTTATGAAAACTATATTCCGATACGAGTCCGTAGGAAAAAAACAGGCACCAAATCGGAGTCCGGAAACACCGGAACAGAGAAAATGAAGTTTTAATATTCTTCAGCCCTCAGGGTTGCGACACGGAGACTTTGGAGTCGAGACGCTCCAAAGTACGAGAGCAACTGCGAGAACTGAATGTCTCAGCGTCGCGACACGGGAAGGTTAGTGTCGCGACGCTCCACCCTATACAGTGAGTATTTTTCAACTTCAAATCAATCCTAAACACTTCCAATTTTCTCATATCATTTCAATACACCTTAAAACCAATTTTATCATCAAAACCAATCACAACACATGTTATACAACTAACATACATGTATTCTCAATACATATATGCATTTGTTTGAATTAAAACACAAACCAATTTAGAATCCCGCTATGAAATGTCTCATGAACAATTTTAGTTCACCCAAAGGTGGTTAAGTGATTCTAGATTGATAGCCATAGCTTTAATCTTTAATCTAGAGTTCAAAGCTCTTATTAATTGTTCCATGTTCAATATGAACATATTTGACCTAATTAACAAGCATATTGTGTTTATACTTCCAAAGCATCCTAACATTATTTATTAGCCTTATTTCAACTTTAAGCTTTGTAATAATGCATCCAATACATAATTCATCACTATATGTCTTAATGAAAACTCACTAATGAAGAACATAACTTTAGAGAAGTTCAAACTTAGCTAGTAAGCTTGATGCAAAGATCTGATCTCCTTCTCTTTGTTGAAATGGTTGGAGAACCTCCAAGGTTTTCAAGTTTGACTCCAAGATCCAATTTTGATTCCAATACTAGTAAGCTTCACTCCAAGATCCAATCTTGATTTCTCCTAGATGAAATGTCGTAAAGACCTCACAAAGCTTCTCTAAACACTTCTCTAACTTAGACTAATTTCTCAAACAACTGCTTATATTTAGCTTTCTCAAGCTTAATTATAACCTTCATAAGCTTGCTATTTATAGCAAAACTTAGGCGATTTTTAATTAATAAAAGTTCTAATCAACTTTTATGTGGGCTTAATCTAATTTGTCCAAATATGTATAATTAGGTGTGACTAATCACCTTTGTCTACCACTTTGATTTAATCCAATTAAATCAAGACAAAGCTTAATTAATGGATTACTTATATGTCTTCCACTTTGATTTAATCTAATTAATCAAGCCAAAAACACATATAATTACATACTTGCAATTACCATAACATACTCAAATGGTAGAGATAATTATGAAATTACGACAAAACTCTTGTGTAAATATTGAATTAATCCAATTAGGTCAAAGTAAATAATCAATATTATCCAATAACACTTGATTATCTTAATTGATAATTACAATATCGAATATTATCTTTTACCAAAATTAATCGGCTACCCAAGTGCTCAATGAGTAACTTAATATTGGGACTCTCTAACTTCAGACACGTTCATCATATAAGCCTAGTTAATATGTACGCAATTTGGCCACCTCCGAATTCGCAAAGAACATGAACGACCTTTCTGAACTATACAATTCGAGGTCATCACATATGTTTAACAATCCCTCCATCATAGGCTATCCGAGTTGTGCTTAGGAAATATAGAATACACCGTCAAGTTTTTGAGGTGCACATCTCATGTCGATATGTCCACGATTCTTTACAACTGATGCGATCCACCCTAGGTGATCGACTTTGGCCAAAGTTTTAAGAATCGTTACTTACTTACATGGATACCTAAACCCCTTATGGTACACATACGTGCCGATGGGTTCTATCTTAATTCGTACGTGATTAACGAGTGCATCGGTCCACACCCAACGAACATCTAGAGGCCAGACCATAAAAGGTGTCTGACATACATGGCATCAAAGTGTGGAGGATCTCACACAAAATCAGTGCTATCCAATAGTCGAATGATTACATATGCTACTCGACTCGATGAGATTCCTATTGACAATGGTGTTTACTTCCAACTATTATGAATCACCTATGAGTCATCCAGTGTTCGGTCCAACCAATACCCACACGTCTATATGAGCTTCCAAAGCTCATGGTATATCGGGTTAAATCATTGGAACTCCAATTCCAATATACGACATGTGTAGGTTATAGGAATTTGATTGTATTCCAAAACCAATGAATATGAATATTTACTTTAAGATTAGCTTACAATAGTAATACTTATCCAATGTCGGACCACCTAGTGTCTAGTATTACTATAAGACTATTCTAAGTTCGATGTCATTCTTATCATTTTTATACATCATCTAATATGCATAATGACAATACCATAAATAAAGTATGAAATGAAAATGTAGTTATTTTATTAATAAATAATAAAATATATAATACATCATTCGAATTGGCGCTCCAAGTACCAACTCAAACACCTAGGCCCCGTGCTCAACCTTGAAATTTGTTTCCTCTTCTTTCTCTTCAATATGCGGCAATTACAGGATTTTCACAACCCTACGATACCGTGATTCCATCCCTCTTCGGAAGTCTTTTGTGCATCGAAAATTACTACCGTCAGTCCAAAACATTGCTAACTGATGTGGGAATATTTTAGCATTGCTGGAAAGATTTTAAAGAACTGAAACACTCATGGACTCAGACTTGAACAGTAGCTCTGTGCGCGCACTGAAGTATAAATTTTTCTGTGCAGTTTTCGCAACTTCAGGCAATTTTAGGACTGATGTTATGCAAAAAAAATAAGTCTCAAAATAATCCTGAATCAACCCAATGTGCTCCCCAAAAGGTAGCAAAATAACCTAAATATTGATTCAAAAACCAAAACAAGCAGCATCAATGCACGTCTAATATATGGAAAAATCTACAATATAACAGTGGTACCACAACATCTGTACAACAATCCAATAATTCATTGCCATACATGCTAAAATATTAAATAATAACTTAAAAATAGATATTAAATCATACATATAATTTACTAATTTGTTGGTGATACCACATCATCATACATCCATTGTACCAAAGAATTACTCCTAATATATATATCCACAAAAGGCAACAAAACACCACTTTTCAATTGCTTCACTTCGCAAGTGATGTCATATGACTCTTCGTCTTCAACATGCATGCACGTTAATGGTCTTCTTCAATGATGATCAATGCTTATGCAATTACTTTGTAAATCTTGAGTTGTTTTCGTAAGTTTGTGTTAATGATTAGGTCTACCACTTAATCTTCTGTGGTATGTCTATTGTAAATTCTTTAATATATATAGTATAAGTAGGAGAGACATGTCCCTTAAGTAGTGCCTTATGGGAAAGGCAGAAGGATGAATGGATATGTCCTCTAAATTCGAAGGATGCATCTCTAGACCTTCTTAGGCTTAGGAAAAAGGTATAACCCTTAGGAGAGTTACAACCTAAGCTAAAGAGTGCCTCAAAGGCACCCTTCCATGCCTATATAAATGTGGGTCTTGAATTCATTTGGATCATCCAGAAATTCCAACATTTATCAATAATTAGAGAGTCAAGTTTAAGAGAGAGTTTCAACCATTTTTCCTTGTTCATGTTCTTGGGAAAGAAGTGCCCCTTCTTCAAGAAGAAATCAAGTAATCCTGGGAGAACGTTAGCCACAAGACATTCGTAGAGCACCGAGGCAGGGCTAATAAGTTCTTAAGGATAGAGGCAACTCGACTTGATTTAAGATTATCATATTCTTCAACACATTTCCAGAGTTTTCCAAATCTCTTAGTTTATGTTCCGATTTTGGTATGGTAGTAAATAATGAACATAAGGTAAATGACATATAATATCCAACAATCTTAAGAATTTATTACTTTTAAAGTGTTGTTGAATTGAATTTTACATGTTTTAATAGTCTTATACCTGGAAAATATATTCTGTGTAGGAAATGACTTTCTTTATGCGCAGCGGAAATGTGATTGGCTATGAGATCAACCTTGAAAATTTTTATTGCCTTCTCCTTTTGTTTAAACTGAATTCCACCAACTCTTGGTGAATGGATTTGTTCATCGATGTGGATGTGTTTCCTTTAAGATCTGATGCTTCGATCAACCACCCGATCTTCCGAACTATAATGCGAAACCAACAAATCAAAGTGTGGGCTTCACTCACAAAGATGAATCTCTAAAGTATTCAGAGAAGTTATTGTCACAATTTCTTTTGGCTTAAAGAAGATTGAATGAAGAAGATGGAGATCTAACTCACTCTAATTTTCTTTCTATTCTCAATACTTGAGAAAATAAATTTTCTCTCAACATTTAAGAAAAAATTATGGAATTCTTTTTTCTCTACCTCTCTCGAAAACTTGTGTGAATGATGAATGCCTATCATTTTCCCCAACCATTGAGTGGAAATGGTAGAGATAATATTCTTTCCAAAGCCAACTACTCTTGTCATTAAGTCACTAATGCTTTCTTGTAATGGCAAACACATTAATGTAGAGGCATACCAAAGTATAAGAAGTAAACTACTAATGATAAAATAATTAGGTGTTTAGGTCATACCAAATAGACATAAATTATTGGAGAGCATGGCAAGTCATATGGCTTTGTCTCCAAGATAATTTAGAATTCATTATCATAATAATGATGTCATTACCTTAATTATGACGTAATAATTATCTAATAATTATTACTAAATTGATTATCTTATAATCATAATTTGATTATTTCATAATCAAATAATTCTAGAAAATATTATATTAAATAATTTAAAATAGTTTTCATTTGTGACAAATTATATATATTATTAATCATATTAATAATATACTAAAATATATGTGAGTGTATAATTAGACAATCAAATTATATTAGGTTTGCTACAGTTAATCGAGCTAGCACATGGACTAAATGGACCTACAGTTCCGAACTCCAATAATTTCTAAAAATTAATTAATCTCTTTAATTAAATATTCCAAATTATTAACTTCGTGTTATTCCACTAAAAACTCAAAGTTAAACTCTCGTTGCCGTAGATGGAAAATATAAGTCGAACAACTTCGGTATCCATCGATATAATCATTACATACGGATTGGCTCTTCACAAATATTTCATAATTAGAGCTGGGTCATAAGTTCGTTATACCCCTCTAATTATTTTATCACTTAAGTACCATTGATTCTCTTATGAACAATTAGTTCATAACTATTATGAATATTAATATTTCTATTCGTAATAAAAAGATTTGAGCGCTCTAATTTTTTAAGCCCTGAATCAACTCTTAATAGAGATATTCTTCTACTTCTCGTAAGAAGGAGTGAACTCGACATCTATATAAAATATTCTCAGCTACACAGTAAACCATATTGGATATGCATTGCATGTTAAAAATTAAAATTTTAATTTTGACCCAAGCATGTTAATGACTTGATTGTCATAAATCTCCCATGATTAGGTGATTATTTTAATTAAGTAATAAATATTAATAACGTTGGAGCATTATTCGATGGTCCTTCTTGTCAATACGGAGATGAATGAGTTCTTACCACTTATGTTCAAGACTGTCGGTAGTGTGAGGGTATAAGTGCTCAAAACTTATATCGCTCCGATAAAATATTTGATGTAGTGTGATGAGTTAACACAGTCACCCAATACCGTCATTATTGTGAGGGTGTACATATGAAGCTTATTAGTACACTTTGACAAGTATACACCGGGAATACGTCTTAATCTGAGATCGTCATTAGAGTGAGGATAAGAAACGATTTAGAACCAAACCAGGAGTCACATGATGTGATTGACCTTGAAGGTCTACCTAATGAGTTTATAAAGGCCGAGATCATCATTAGTGTGAGGCTGGAGTAAATGTCATCGGATCCACTTCCCGCTATGAAATTTTGATAGTCAAAATTTTCTATTTTCCGTTAAAAGAGATTACAAAATTATGTAAAGTAGTGGGATGACACTAATAGATTTAAAATTCCATAATCAATTAGTGTTTTTATATTGAAAGGAACAATATATTGCTACTGTTTAAATATTACCTTGTAAATGACTGCCGCAAAACTATTAGCGCGACTTTTGGATAAAAGAGTCTTGAACTACTTAGAGCATGAGCTGAACATCCGTCTTGACTTTGAATCAGAACGATTGAGATATGTTACGCTCAATCCAATGTCTGTCGAATTTATTTCTAATTTGCTTAGACAATACGTATATGTACCAAATACTTCGAGCATTATGAGAGCATTGAATAAGTTGTTTGAAACAAATCAATAAATTGAGATATATCAGAGGTCTAAGGAATTTTTCCATGCTACGAAAAAAGGATAAAAGAGTGGTTAGCATTCATGTTTTAGAACATGATTGACCGGATCCGATATATGAAACGACATGATATTTTGATAGATGATTGGCTAGGCCAATATCTTATTTTATCTTCTTTACCCGATACATATGCTGGCTTTCTGATGTAGTCGATGCAAGCCACATATGAAGAGCTGCATAATACGTTACGCTAGGCAGAACATGATTTGAAGAAAGGGAGTCCCACTTTGTACCTCTATGGTGGAGCAAGCTCTTCAAAGATTTCTAGGAAATCTAAGAAGAAAATAATGGGATATAAGAATAAAGATTCCAAGAAACAAACTACAAGATCGCTTGTAGCTCGTGTGGATGTCTACACTGCAAAAAGTCGAGACACTAGAAGAAAAATTGTCCATAGATGAAAGGAAAAGCAATATCCCCAGATATGCTTTGTATTTTTCCTATTATTGACATCTCATTAGACTTAGATGCAAATAATGGTTGGGTGTTAGATACCGGTAGTCCTACTCATATTTGTAACTCCATAAGAGTTAAAAGAAGGCTAAACAAAGGAGAAATCCAGCTTAGAATTGGCAATGGCGAGACATTGGATGTCAAACCCATAGGAACGGTTGTTCTAGATCTCCCTAATAAATATAAATTAGATTTATATTACTATTTTTATATGCCTTCTCTTATCCGATAGATAATATCTTAATCGATATTAGATAAAGAATGATATAAAATAAACATTAAAGATGATGCTTTATGTTTATATGATAAAGACAATGTTATTTATTTAAACGGTCACTATGTTTTGGAAACATATCGATATGTCTTTAATATTGAGGAAAATACAAGTTATAAATCTGAATTAAATAATACTGAATCATGACATATGAGATTGGGCCACATAGGTGTTAGATAATTATGAAAATTGGTTAAGGATGGTTTGTGAGTCATGTTTCCTAAGGAAAGTGACAAAGGCCTATTTCTTGGTGTTGGACACAGTTCTGCAGATTTATTAGAACTAATACACAGCGATGTGTGTGGTCCATTATCATGCCACTCATGTTATTTCTATATACTTCGTGACTTTCAAGGATGATAAGTCAATATATGAATATGTCTATAAATCGAAAACATTTGACAAGTTCAAAATATTCTGAAACAAAATAGTAAAATAAACTAGTAAATTCATCAAGTGCGTTTGATTAGATCAAAATGGTGAATTTATGAGCAATGAATTCAGAAATTATTTAAGGGAGAATATAATTATCACCCGATATAGCCCACCAAGAAATCCTCAACATAATGGTGTGTCTGAGCGGAGATGTTGTACTTTATTGGATATGGTGCGATCTATATGAGTTATACAGATCTTTCATATTGCCTTTAAGGTCATGCTTTACTTAATTGCTTCCCACATACGTAATAGAGTTCCATCGAAAGTTGTTTCTACAACCTCATATTAGATATGGTTCGGTAGAAATCCAAGTCTCAAAGATTCAGAGTTGTCCTGCATACGTTAGAGTTACGTAGCGGGATAAACTAGGTCACATGAGGTATAAATATAGGTTCGTTGGATATCCTGATAAATCTTTAGGATATTAATTCTATAATTCTGAGTAACGAAATATATTTGTTGTTCATTTTACCACTTTCTTGAAAAGGAATTTTTGAGAGAAAGTGAGAATTGTAGAAAGATTGAACTCGATGAGTTTGATCCCAATAATAAGAAACCTAAGATGGAACCATAGATCCAACTAGGTGAAGAATCTACAACATAGGTTCTACGTAAGTTGAATAAAATATCAAGGTCTCATAAGGAGATTGTTTTTTTTTAACATCTGATGTGAGCCTTGATGTTCTCCTCTTGGAGGAAACAGATTTGACTATGTATAAACAAGCGATATTGGATATTGATTCAGGAAAATGGCAGGAAAACATGACATTCAAGTCTGGGACTTATTTGTACTTCCTGAAGGAGTTAAACCTATTAGCTGTAAATAGGTTTATAATAGGAAGCGAGGGCCCGATGGAAAGGTGGAAACCTTTAAGGCCCGACTGGTAGCGAAAGGTTACACTCAATGTTCTAGGATTGACTATGAGGAAATTTTTTCACTAGTAGCCATATTAAAATCCATTAGGATTCTTTTAGCCTAGGCTGCATATCATAACTGTGAAATATGGTAGATGGATGTGAAAACCGCTTTCCTAAATGGATTCCTCTAGAAGGATATCTATATGGAACCGCTAGAGGGTTTCGTATCTAGTGGGACTTCAAACTAGATTTGTAAGCTCTAGAAATCTATTTATGGACTTAAACAGGCATCCCGAAGATGAAATCATCATTTTGATGAGATAATTAGATTATCTGGATTCATCACGAATAAGGAAGAACCGTGTGTTTATAAGAAAGAGAGTGAGAGTATGATAAGTTTTCCTAGTTTTGTATGTAGACCATATACTTATCATTGGAAATGATACATGATGGATGCAAAGTGTGAAAGCCTAACTTTACAGGAACTTCTCCATGAAAGATATGGGTGAAGCTTCTTATATACTAGGTATAAGGCTTTACCAAAATAGAGGTAGGAAGCTTATAGAGTTGTCGTAATCCACGTACATAGATAAAATGTTAGAAAGGTATGGTTTTACTAACTACAAGGTAGTAAATATACATTTCCGACACAACATACATCTTTCGAAGAAAATAGCACCTCAGACTGAGGAAAAGATAGTTAGAACTTCTAACTTGCCTTATGTTTCTGGGAAGCATTATATATACTATATTATGTACGAGACCTGACATCAGTTTCGGTGTCATTATGACTAGCCGATATCAATCTGATCCAGGTAATGATTATTGGACAGCCGTGAAACATATCCTAAAATATCTTAAGGGTACTAGGGATAAGTTTCTGATATATGGAGATGATGAGCTACAATTTAAAGGTTATATAGTCACTAACTTCCAAGGAGATCCAGATGATAGATAGTCTACATCCGGATATATATATTTACCCTTAATAATGGTGCAGTTAGTTGGTGATGTTCATAACAAGGCGCAACAGCTGATTCCACCACTAAGGCGGAATTTATAGCTGCTTTAGAAGCTGTTAAAGAAACTGTATTTATTAGAAATGTTATCACATAACTTGACATTGTGTCTAATATTGAGGATTAGATTCTGATGTACTATAATAATAATGGAGCCATCATGCAAGCTAAGGAGCCAAGGGCGGATTCTAAGTCTAAAGATGTGGATAGGAAATATCACGTGATTAGAGAGATTATTGAACGGAAAAACATGATGGTCTTGAAGGTTTTAGGACTAGACTACATAGCAGACCCGCTTACTAAGGCCTTACCTACAAATTTATTTGATAAACATGAGGAGGAGATGAGACTGAGGTATCTGACCGGCGTAAACACACACGTATAACGCAAGCGTACGTATCATTCAAGTAGTATAAAAAGTATCGATCCCACGAGGACTTGATACCTAAACTATTAATTTTATGAGGTCAAATGATTACTAGTATCTAACAGGTTGTTTGATTGATTTGAAATGGCGACGATTCTAAATTTAAAGACAAGTAAATAAAATTGTTCGAAAGTAAGTTTTAAGAAAATTCAATATTAAAAACTATCTAGGGTTGTGAATCTTTTCAATATTATTTAAGATGAAGTGGTTATCCTATAGCTGGGTAATATATTGATTTATTAACCTGGAACTCTAAATTACGTGAATACCTATGTCGATGGTTAGAGACAAATACCCAGTTTAACCCAATTGAACCATATGTCTATGTCAACCAAATTATCTAGATTCATTAAGTTTAAGTTCCAATTATGGCTACCCCCGCCCGACAGGTATATGTCTATCCTGTAAGGAAATCTATTAAAGGGTTATCTATCCTCAAGGAAGATCGTGGGTTATTGAGTCTAAGGTCTTAAACTTAAAATCCTTATGTCTAGTTCATTTTAAGTTTACCTAATCAATTTTATTAATGGCCAGTTAATAAAAAGCATTAAGATTAAGACTCAATAAATAAATCTTTATATTACCCAAACTATAATCTAACCCTTATAAACCAGTGATATTGAAATTCATCACAACCCTAGATAACTAACTTAGTTATGACACATGGCTAGGGCTAGTAAAAACTTAAAAGTAAAAGCCATAAAGTAAAAATGCGAAATAGTAAATGCGGTAAAGTAAATACTGAAAAGTAAATAACAATAAAATAAAATGCTAAGGTAAAAGGAATGACTTTTACTATTTACTATTTTAAATATCTCCCATAAAATAATATATAAACTTGTGATAATATTACCAACCAGCCATATAGGCGGTAACCTGATTAATTCAAATTAAGTCCGACCAGCCATAAAAGCGGTATGATTTGTCCATGAACCTGCCATATAGGCGGTAAGAAAATTTAATTATCAACCAGCCATATATGCGGTATCCTGGATTAGTCAGGTTTAAACCAATTTAAATTTAATAGCCAACCGACCAATATGACGGTATCCTTATTAAGTCAAATTTTTAAATAATAAATATATTATATTTAAGGGAGATTAATCTAAATAGTAACAGTAAAAGAATTACCTTTCACCTTAGCAAGGAGAAGTTACCTCATCATGGATGAATAGTAAAACTGAAACAGTAAAAACAAGATAAATTACTATTACTATTATAAAAAGTAATTACTATTACAGAATGTAATTAAAAATTAATTACAAAACTTAAATTAAAGGAACATAGAGAGAGAAACTCCCGATTTACATCAAAGAAATGAGAGAGAATGGTGTCCCTAAAACTGAAATGGCGGCCTCCTTTTATAGGCATATTTTGGTCCAGCGTCGCGACACTGAAAATGCACTAGCGTCGCGACGCTAGAAACAGTTTCTGGTGTCCACGCGTACGTTGACCACGCGGCTGTCGGCACAATAATTGGTGACATGTGTCACGCTCTGGTTAGCTGGCGATGCGGTCCAATGAAATCGTGCCACGTGTAATCTTGTGATTGGGTGTAAATTCGGTCTAATAGAATGGTGACACGTGGCATGCTCTGATTCGTTGATTATTCGGTCCAAGAGAGAGGCGACACGTGGCACGCGGTTTGGGTGGTCCAATGAGGTGATGACACGTGGCATGCGGCGCATGTTAGCAAGTGCGGCGCACGTTAGCAGATCCGGCGCACGTTAGCAAGTCCAACCTATCAGATTTTGACACGTGGCAGACGGCGCATGTTAGCACATTCGGCGCATCGTGGACGTCGCGACGCGCAAGGCTTCAGCGTCGCGACGCTGAAATAACGATTTTGCCCTTTTTGTCCAATTTTCACTGTTTTGCCCCAAATCACCTCCAGAATGTCCTGAAACTTTATTTATCTACAAATTAACACAAAACACATCAAAATATTCACAAGACTCAAGAAACTATACAAATATTAGGATAAATGAGTGGGAAATAGTGATATAAATACCACTCATCACACCCCCAAACCTAACATTTTGCTAGTCCTCGAGCAAAACATTAAATAAAATAACATAATTAAAATTTAACTAAGCCACTTTCGTAGGGATCACGGTTGCATTTAGCGCATGTAACAAGCCTTTAAACCCCTAGGTGTCCCTAGTGGACGAGTTGTAGTCTCGTGAGGGCTTACAGCAATGATACCCACAACATTTTTACAAAAGTAAAAAAAGTTAGTTAAAACTAATGCACACAAAAGCAAAAAGACAAGAGAAAAGAGAAGTTAGTGACTAATCAGGTGAAACTTCTACTCCAAGTTATTAGTTGTTTTGTTACTTTCTAAATTACCGAATAAGTAATTTCTCCGATTATTTTTACCATTCTTCATATACACAGCCAACAAAATATTTATCAACTCATTTTTGCCCACAACAGTCATAATGCAGTTGATAAGAGAGAGTAATATTTTTGTCCTAAAGTTCTATCAGATTTCACACATTTTTATAGCAATGGAATAATTTTTCTGATTTTTCTGATTTTTTCTTTGATTTTAGATTTTTTTTTTATTTATAAACAATATCTTCCATCTATGTAGCGAGTGTTGGGTCGGTGGCTCCCAAACCAGTTGGCTTTAGGGCACCGGTGTTAAGACACCCCTACGGACTTAATTACCTAGACTTCAGATATAAATATATTTTTTTTTGCAGCATCTTCGATCCATGTAACGAGCTTTGGGCCAGTGACTCCCAAACCAGTTGGTTTTAGGGCACTAGGTGTTAAAACACCCTTACAGACTTAATAACTCGGATCTCTGACGTTTTTTTTTTTTTTTTTTTTTTTTTTTACTCCATCACTTTTTGAGATGCTTCCTCCGATTAAACTAGAGCACTGAATATTACAAACTTTTCAATTTTAGCTCATGTCCGTATGTTACTATGCATGTTGATAATACCTGCCAACTGAGCATATGAAGGTCCATTTTAGTCAGTGTTAAGGAGAATTTACAAATTAAATAATTTAGAATGAAATAAACAAACATTAACTTGTTCCGAAATAAATGGTTTGAGATACGTATCAGGAGTGAGAACTCTTACTCAGCTATCTCTCACAAATTTCACATTTTTAGTCAAAACATAAAAAAAAACGCAAAATATTTTTGTAATTTTTGAAAATTTTCAATTTTTTGTATTTTTTCGAAAAATTTTGGACTAAAAAATAAAAAACAACACACAAACTAGAAATAAGGTACTGATCAACTAATTCCCTCCCCCAACCTAAATGAGACATTGTCCCCAATGTCTTAAACAGTAAAAGGAGAGTTACGAAGGTCGTACCTGGTTAGCTGAAATCTACAGGAAATAAAGGTTAAGATCCAGATTAATCCTACGCCTCTTACCACGATCGTCCTCAGACCAATTTATCTTTGATAGAATAGGGTCAACTCGTGGTTCATACGCTATGAGTTGGTCTATTAGATCCGGAGCAGTTTTGGCAGTAAAGATGAGTTCTTTTAAAGGTTTCGACACGAACCCATTTCTCCGAGCATCATAAAGAAACACACAAAGAAAATCATAAAATCCATCAACGTTGAGCAGTCCAATTGGTTTCTGGTGTATGTTCATGTTCGCCCAAGATAACATAATAAAAAATTACCTCCAATGTACCCAAGCCACCTGGCAAAGCAATAAAAGCATCAGCACGGTTAATCATTTCCACTAGTCGTTCAGACATACCTGGCACAATCAGTTCTTCTCCGTTTGATGGTTCAATAAGATTTGCCTCTGCCAAAGGCAAAATCGTTATTTCAGCGTCGCGACGCTGAAGCCTTACGCGTCGCGACGTCCAGGATGCGCCGAATGTGCTAACATGCGCCGTCTGCCACGTGTCAAAATCTGATAGGTTGGACTTGCTAACGTGCGCCGGATCTTGCTAACGTGCGCCGCCCTTGCTAACATGCGCCGCATGCCACGTGTCATCACCTCATTGGACCACCCAAACCGCGTGCCACGTGTCGCCTCTATCTTGGACCGAATAATCAACGAATCAGAGCATGCCACGTGTCACCATTCTATTAGACCGAATTTACACCCAATCACACACAAGATTACACGTGGCACGATTTCATTGGACCGCATCGCCAGCTAATCAGAGCGTGACACATGTCACCAATTTATTGTGCCGACAGCCGCGTGGTCAACGTACGCGTGGACTCCAGAAACTGTTTCTAGCGTCGCGACGCTAGTGCATTTTCAAGCGTCGCGACGCTGGACCAAAATATGCCTATAAAAGGAGGCCGCCATTTCAGTTTTAGGGACATCATTCTCTCTAATTTCTTTGATGTAAATCGGGATTTCTCTCTCTATGTTCTTTTAATTTAAGTTTTGTAATTAATTTTTAATTACATTCTGTAATAGTAATTACTTTTTATAATAGTAATAGTAATTTATCTTGTTTTTACGTTTCAGTTTTACTATTCATCCAGATGAGGTAACTTCTCCTTGCTACGGTGAAGGTAATTCTTTTACTGTTACTATTTAGATTAATCTCCCTTAAATAAATATATTTATTATTTAAAAATTTGACTTAATAAGGATACCGCCATATTGGTCGGTTGGCTATTAAATTTAAATTGGTTTAAACCTGACTAATCCAGGATACCGCCTATATGGCTGGTTAATAATTAAATTTTCTTACCGCCTATATGGCAGGTTCATGGACAAATCATACCGCCTTTATGGCTGGTCGGACTTAATTTGAATTAATCAGGTTACCGCCTATATGGTTGGTTGGTAATATATCACAAGTTTAATATTATTTTTATGGGAGATATTTAAAATAGTAATAATAAAGTAATTCCTTTTACTTAGCATTTTATTTTATTGTTTATAGAATTTCCTCCAATGTACCCAAGCCACCTGGCAAAGCAATAAAAGCATCAGCACGGTTAATCATTTCCACTAGTCGTTCAGACATACCTGGCATAATCAGTTCTTCTCCGTTTGATGGTTCAATAAGATTTGCCTCTGCCAAGGGTTTTGGGATGATTCCCAAAACGTGACTGCCTCCTTCCTGTGCAGCCTTTGAAACGATCCCCATAAGTCCAAGATTTCCTCCGCCATATATTAAGTGCATATTCATTGCAGCTAAGACTCGACCCAATTCCTGTGCTGCTTCTATGTATTGTGGCTTAGTGCCAGCACTACTACCGCAGAACACACAGATGTTTTCAACTCGTCTTCTTGAAGTGGCTTCCATTTTTTTTTTATGTATCTCTTTCTCAACTCTGGATGCCTTCAAAAGTGCAATGACGGGCTGAATTTATAGTACCTGAAAAGGGTGAGTAAAAATAGCACAAGTATCTTCCAGATGACGATTAGTAGCGAATTAATATCGTGATAGTCAAAAAGGTCTGGATCCTGTCGGAGAAAATAAAAGAAACAACCAATTACAATTATTAAGAAAAGACAAAGAGATATAATATTTACAAGAAAAGTAACGGCTTGATTGACATCTATGCGTCAGGGACAAGCTTCCCATCCAATTTTCTTATAAATTGGCAAACAGGGTCTTTTTGAGTCAGATTCCCAGACTTAACAGTTGTCTTTCTTTTTGAAATTGTGTATGTAATTTGCGAAAGGCTATGTGAACATATCCATTGGGATGCGTCTCAAGAGTTGAAGATATTTCATCTAAAGACTCCTTACTCAAGCCATCCCTAATGAATTTAATTTTGTCTTCGCGATTATCAGACACCATTCCTAAAGAACGACAACGAGTATTGCAATTCCATCGTGCACATTTGAAATAAACACCTATTTGCTTAGCTCTACGTTTCTTTGCATAGGTGCTTCTTCCACAACCAGGTAGATGTGAAATAAAAGAGTCAGAAGACTCACCTGCCAATCGGACTCGTGCTTCAATTACCAACGAATATCATTAGGAAACCGTGAATTGTTAGTAACCTCATCCGTTCCAAGCGAGCTTTGTAGACTTTCATCAGAGATTTTTGAGGGAGAGAAGGAAATTGCTTGTGAAGATTTGCGAGAGCTTCTTCCATCTTGAAATGACTTAATCTGCAAAAACTAAACACACAAAATTAAATCACACCAAATCACAATATATACACAAATTGCATGGGTTGCCTCCCTGCGAGCACTAAGTTTAGAGTCATCAGCTAGACTTGACTTCTCGAACGTTAAGCTGGATCTGAAAGTGTGACACTTTCTTTTTGTCGCTCAAATGATTCTCCCAGTAGTGTTTGACACGCTGACTGTTAACCTTGAATGTGTTGTTGGTATTGGGATCCAGTAACTCAACAGCTCCATAAGGTAAAACCTGAGTGATCACAAATGGACCTGACCACCTAGATTTCAACTTTCCAGGAAAAAGTTTCAACCTAGAGTTGTACTACAACACCTGCTGCCTTGGTTCCAAATTTTTGTGAACTATTTTTCGGTCATGCCATTTCTTGGTCTTTTCCTTGTACAATTTGGCATTCTCATAAGCCTGTAGGCGAAATTCCTCCAATTCATTGAGTTGGTGAAGTCTTTTCTCTCCTGCAGCTTGTGAATCAAAATTCAACTTCTTCAGTGCCTAGTACGTCTTGTGCTCAAGCTCAACTGGCGGATGGCACGTTTTCCCGAACACCAATCGATATGGAGACATACCAATGGGTGTCTTATAAGCTGTCATGTAGGCCCATAACGCATCATCTAGTTTTGTTGACCAATCCCTCCTTGTTGATCCAACGGTTCTTTCTAGGATTCTTTTGATTTCCCTGTTTGAAACCTCAACCTGTTCATTTGACTGTGGATGGTAAGCTGTGGCAACTTTGTGAGTAACTCCGTATTTGGATAGGAGTGCATCGAAATATCTGTTGCAGAAATGTGAGCCACCATCGCTGATGATTGCACGAGGTGTTCCGAATCGAGTGAAAATGTTCTTTTTAAGGAATTTAATCACCACTTTTGAATCATTGGATGGCAGTGCAATTGCTTCGACCCATTTGGAGACGTAGTCTACAGCAACCAGGATGTACAGGTTTCCGAATGATGGAACAAAGGGTCCCATGAAATCAATACCCCACACATCGAATATTTCCACTTCTAGAATGTTTTGCAATGGTCCTTCATTTCTCTCGAAATATTCCCTGTTCTCTGGCACCTGTCACATTGAAAAGCAAAAAGATAAGCATCTTTAAAAAGAGTGGGCCAGAACAAACCTGATTGAAGAACTTTTGCTGCAGTTTTATTTCCGCTGAAGTGTCCACCATATGGTGATGAGTGACAGTGCTGCAAAACACTGTTGATTTCCTCCTGTGGAACACACCGTCTCAATAATTGATCAGCACACAGTTTGAACAGGTACGGTTCATCCCAGACATAGTGCTTGACTTCTTTGAAGAACTTTTTCCGTTGCTGAGTTGTCCATTCCAACGGCCATTTTCCTGATACAATGTAGTTGACATAGTCAGCATACCAAGGGACTTCCTGTTGTTTCATGGCAAACAGCTGTTCATCTGGAAAAGTTTCTTTGATTGACAGATTTTTGTCAGCTGTTTCTCCTCATTCTCGAGCCTCGATAGATGATCTGCCACCTGATCTCTGTTCCTTTCCTGTCTCTGATCTCCACGTCGAATTCTTGCAGAAGAAGTATCCAACGGATCAATCTGGGTTTGGCATCTTTCTTTGTGATCAGATATTTGATTGCTGAATGATCTGTGTAGACCACCACTTTGGGACCCAGCAGATAGGAGCGGAATTTGTCAAAAGCGTACACAACTGCGAGCAACTCCTTTTCAGTGGTTGTGTAGTTGAGTTGAGCTTCATTCAGAGTTCTGCTGGAGTAGTAAATGGTGTGGAAAATCTTTGCTTTGCGTTGTCCCAAAACTGCACCTACAGCAAAATCACTAGCATCGCACATCACTTCAAATGGAAGGGTCCAGTCTGGTGCTACAATGATAGGGGCAGAAATCAGCTTCTGTTTTAAGATCTCAAAAGCTTCCTGGCATTCTTTGGTGAAGTTGAAAGGCACATCCTTCTCCAAAAGATTGCAAAGAGGTTTTGCAACCTTGGAAAAATCTTTGATAAATCTCCTGTAAAAACCTGCATGTCCGAGAAAGCTCCGAATCCCTTTGACAGATGTTGGTGGAGGTAGTTTTTCAATTGTCTCTATCTTTGCTTTGTCTACCTCAATCCCCTTTTGTGAGATCCGGTGTCCAAGAACAATGCCCTCATGTACCATGAAATGACATTTCTCCAATTGAGCACCAAGTTCGTATCTTCGCACCTTTGTAACACCTGTTCCAAATTTTGCAAACAATGATCAAAAGAATCTCCAAACACAGAAAAGTCATCCATGAAAACTTCATACTCTGCTCCAGCATGTCTGAGAATATGGCCATCATGCAACGCTGAAAAGTGGCGGGGGCATTACATAATCCAAATGGCATCCTGCGGAAAGCAAAAGTACCATAAGGACATGTAAAGGTGGTTTTCTCCTGATCTTCTGGGGCGATGGCAATCTGATTGTATCCTGAATATCCGTCAAGAAAGCAATAGAATTCATGTCCCGCCAATCTGTCTAACATCTGGTCAATGAATGGTAGCGGAAAATGGTCCTTTCTCGTGGCTTTGTTCAGCTTCCTGTAATCCATGCATACTCTCCATCCAGTCACCGTTCTTGTTGGAATTAGCTCATTCTTTTCATTGGTAACCACAGTAGTTCCTCCTTTCTTTGGTACACACTGCATAGGACTCACCCAACTACTATCTGAAATTGGGTAAATGATGCCAGCATCCAACCATTTGATTATTTCTTTCTTCACGACTTCCTTCATGATTGGATTAAGTCTCCGTTGATGCTCCACTGTGGGTTTGTACTCATCATTCATCAGAATCTTGTGCATGCAAAATGATGGACTAATGCCTCGAATGTCTGCTATAGTCCAGCCAATGGCTCTTTTGTGTTCTCGTAATACTCTCAGTAGCTTTTCTTCCTGTTCCAATGTTAGTGAAGAAGAAATAATAACAGGTAATTCAGAAGTGTTTCCAAGAAATGCATACCTGAGATGGCTCGGAAGTAACTTCAGCTCCAGCTGTGGTGGTTCTTCAATCGAAGGCTTGATTCGATCTTTCTTGGCAGTTCCAAGCTTTCAACTGGTGGTGTCGCTTTGAATCGGAATGGTTTGTCAAGGTAGTTGATACATTCCAGGATTTCAGCATCTAGCTCACTGTCAGTCATGTTGGTGATGCAAGCTTCAAGTGTATCTGTGGGAATTTGGCTCAGTATTTTGAACGATACTTTCAACAACATCAACTCTGAAGCATTCTTCTTCCTTTTCATCACTTGGGAATTTCATGGCTTTGAAAACATTAAAGGTCACTTCTTGGTCCTGCACTTTCATGGTTAGTTCTCCTTTTTGCACATCAATCACAGTTTTACCTGTAGCCAGGAATGGTCTACCAAGAATGATAGGTATTTCTTTGTCTTCTTCCATGTCAAGGATGATGAAATCTGCTGGGAGAATTAGTTTGTCTACTTTCACCAGCACATCTTCAACAACACCTCTTGGAAATGCAAGTGTTCGGTCAGCAAGTTGCAATGAAACTGAGGTAGGCATTGCTTCTCCAATCTGCAGTTTCCTGTAAATAGAAAAAGGCATCAAGTTAACACTGGCTCCTAAATCACATAAAGCCTTACCGATGTAATGTTCTCCAATGGTGCATGGAACTGTGAAACTGCCAGGATCTTTCAACTTCGGGGGAAGTTTCCTCTGAATGATGGCGCTGCATTCTTCGTTAATGCTACTGTTTCGTAGTCTCCCAATCTCCGTTTTCGTGAAAGAATATCTTTCATGAATTTTACATAACTGGGCATTTCTTCCAAGGCTTCTGCAAATGGGATGTTGATATGCAGCTTTTTGAAAACCTCCAAGAAACGAGCAAACTGCTTGTCCAGTTTGTTTTTCTGAAGTCGCTGAGGAAAAGGTGGAGGTGGAATGATCTGATCTTTTTCTTTTTCCTTTGCTTCTTTTTCCTCCATCTGTGGAACTGCATCTTTTGGAATTTCCTCAATTGTTGCCTTGATCCCTACATCTTTGTTGATCTCAGTACCGCTTTTCAAAGTAATGGCTTGAATTTGCTCCTTTCCTCGGTTCCTTGGATTTGGTTCTGTGTGCTGGGAAGATTTCCTGGTGGTCTGTAACTCTGAGCATTGGCCAGTTGGCCGATTTGATTCTCCAGTGCTTTAATAGAAGCTGATTGGCTCTGAATCATAGCATCGTACTTTTTTAACTGAGCCAGCACTTCTGCTATTCCTGATTCATTTGTCTGCTCCTGGCTTTTGTTTTGTTGCTGAAATCCAGGTGGTGGATAGTTCTGTTGGAATCCAGGTGGTGGATTGTTCTTTTGCCCTGAATTGTTACTCCATGAAAAATTAGGATGATTCCTCCACCCTGGGTTGTAGGTGTTGGAATATGGATTGTTCCCCTGTCTGTTGAAATTATTGACATAATTCACCGTCTCTTCCAAGTTGGTTTGGTTCCGGTGCTCGTCCATATGGTGAACTTGTGGATCCAGTGGTAAAAGTCTCCATGAATTTGCATATCTGATCCAGCTTGGTATTGACTGCTGTATTGACTCCACTTTCATAAATTCCTGCAATTCTTTGGATCATGCTCCTTTCTGTTGGCCACAAAGAATTGTTGTTGGCCATTTCTTCAATTAGGTCCCAGGCTTGATCTTCTCCTTTTGCCATCAGGGCTCCTCCAGCAGCAGCATCGATTGTGGTTCTCATTATTCCCGAAAGTCCATTATAGAAAGTTTGGACTTGAAGCCATTTTGGAATCTCATGATGAGGACATTTCCGGAGCAAATCTTTGTACCTTTCCCAAGCTTCGTAGAGAGTTTCCGAGTCTTGTTGTACAAAGGATGTGATGTCATTTCTCAGTTTTCCAGTTCTGGCTGGTGGAAAGTACTTTGCAAGAAATTTGGTGGCTAAAATGTTCCAAGTTGTGATGGAACCTGCTGGTAGTGAATGTAGCCAAGCTTTAGCTCTGTCCTTCAAGGAGTATGGGAAAACACGCAGTCTCATTGCTTCTTCAGCTCTCGGTTGTAATTGAAAGTGCCGCAAACTTCCAGGAAGTTGCTGATGTGGGTATTAGGGTCTTCAATTGCATTTCCTCCAAACTGAACTGACTGCTGAATCATCTGAATGCATGTTTTGATGTCACCCCCATTTGCTGGTAAGGAGGAAGTACAATACAAGAAATGAGTCTGTCAACCACCGGAATGGTTCTGTCTCGAATGGGAATTGGTGGTGCAACATTCAAAGGTTCAGGTTCCATGTTGACTAAAGCTTCTTGGCCTTCTCGCCGTTCCCTTCTCAACTGTCTGATGGTTCTTTCAATTTCCGGGTCAAGCGGTCGAAGTTCAAAGCTTCTGGTTCGTCTCATGAAGTTTCTGAGAACCTGAAACACAAGAAAATAAAAACAATAAGTAAAAAGAAAATTAGATACAAGTAAAGGTATCTAACCTTAAAACTAATAGTGAAAGATAAATAAGTCCCCGGCAACGGCGCCAAAAACTTGACCGGCGTAAACACACACGTATAACGCAAGCGTACGTATCGTTCAAGTAGTATAAAAAGTATCGATCCCACGAGGACTTAATACCTAAACTATTAATTTTATGAGGTCAAATGATTACTAGTATCTAACAGGTTGTTTGATTGATTTGAAATGGCGACGATTCTAAATTTAAAGACAAGTAAATAAAATTGTTCGAAAGTAAGTTTTAAGAAAATTCAATATTAAAAACTATCTAGGGTTGTGAATCTTTTCAATATTATTTAAAGATGAAGTGGTTATCCTATAGCTGGGTAATATATTGATTTATTAACCTGAAACACTAAATTATGTGAAACCTCGTCGATGGTCAGACACAAATACCCAGTTTAACCCAATGAACCATATGTCTATGTCAACCAAATTATCTGGATTCATTAAGTTTAAGTTCCAATTATGGCTACCCCCCGCCCGACAGGTATCTATCCTGTAAGGAAATCTATTAAAGGGTATCTATCCTCAAGGAAGATCGTGGGCTATTGAGTCTAAGGTCTTAAACTTAAAATCCCTATGTCTAGTTCATTTTAAGTTTACCTAATCAATTTTATTAATGGCCAGTTAATAAACATTAAGATTAAGACTCAATAAATAAATCTTTATATTACCCAAACTATAATCTAACCTTATAAACCAGTGATATTGAAATTCATCACAACCCTAGATAACTAACTTAGTTATGACACATGGCTAGGGCTAGTAAAAACTTAAAAGTAAAAGCCATAAAGTAAAAATGCGAAATAGTAAATGCGGTAAAGTAAATACTGAAAAGTAAATAACAATAAAATAAAATGCTAAGGTAAAAGGAATTACTTTTACTATTTACTATTTTAATATCTCCCATAAAATAATATATAAACTTGTGATAATATTACCAACCAGCCATATAGGCGGTAACCTGATTAATTCAAATTAAGTCCGACCAGCCATAAAGGCGGTATGATTTGTCCATGAACCTGCCATATAGGCGGTAAGAAAATTTAATTATCAACCAGCCATATAGGCGGTATCCTGGATTAGTCAGGTTTAAACCAATTTAAATTTAATAGCCAACCGACCAATATGGCGGTATCCTTATTAAGTCAAATTTTTAAATAGTAAATATATTATATTTAAGGGAGATTAATCTAAATAGTAACAGTAAAAGAATTACCTTTCACCTTAGCAAGGAGAAGTTACCTCATCATGGTTGAATAGTAAAACTGAAACAGTAAAAACAAGATAAATTACTATTACTATTATAAAAAGTAATTACTATTACAGAATGTAATTAAAAATTAATTACAAAACTTAAATTAAAAGAAATAGAGAGAGAAACTCCCGATTTACATCAAAGAAATGAGAGAGAATGGTGCCCTAAAACTGAAATGGCGGCCTCCTTTTATAGGCATATTTTGGTCCAGCGTCGCGACGCTGAAAATGCACTAGCGTCGCGACGCTAGAAACAGTTTCTGGAGTCCACGCGTACGTTGACCACGCGGCTGTCGGCACATAATTGGTGACATGTGTCACGCTCTGGTTAGCTGGCGATGCGGTCCAATGAAATCGTGCCACGTGTAATCTTGTGATTGGGTGTAAATTCGGTCTAATAGAATGGTGACACGTGGCATGCTCTGATTCGTTGATTATTCGGTCCAAGAGAGAGGCGACACGTGGCACGCGGTTTGGGTGGTCCAATGAGGTGATGACACGTGGCATGCGGCGCATGTTAGCAAGGGCGGCGCACGTTAGCAAGATCCGGCGCACGTTAGCAAGTCCAACCTATCAGATTTTGACACGTGGCAGACGGCGCATGTTAGCACATTCGGCGCATCCTGGGCGTCGCGACGCGCAAGGCTTCAGCGTCGCGACGCTGAAATGACGATTTTGCCCTTTTTGTCCAATTTTCACTGTTTTGCCCCAAATCACCTCCAGAATGTCCTGAAACTTTATTTATCTACAAAAAACACAAAACACATCAAAATATTCACAAGACTCAAGAAACTATACAAAATATTAGGATAAATGAGTGGGAAATAGTGATATAAATACCACTCATCAGTATCATCCAGATTGGCATTAGTAAGTGGAGTTGTTTTGAGTTGGTGCTTGAAGAGCCAATCCAAATAAGGTATAATAACATTATATTTTATTATTTATTAAAAAAATAACTACATTTTAATTTCAAACTATTAAATGGTATTGTCATTATGCATAGTAGATCGATATATACATATTCTAAGAATGAAATCGACCTTAAATAGTCATGTAGTAATACTGGACACTAGGTGGACATGTCGACATGAGGTGTGGCCTCAGAAACTTGACTGTGTATTCTATGTTTCCTAAGAACAACTCGGATAGCCTACGACGGATGGATTGTTAAACATATGTTATGACCTTGATTTGTATAGTTCAGAAATGTCGTTAATGTTCTTCGCGAATTCGGAGGTGGCCGAATTACGTACATATTAGCTAGACTTATATAAAGAACATGTCTGAACTTAGAGAGTCCCAATATGAAACGTACTAATTGAGTATTTGGGTAGCTGATTAAATTTGATAAAAGATATTATTCGATATTATAATTATCAACTAAGATAATCAAGTGTTTTGGATTACATTGATTATTTAGTATGACATAATTGGATTACTTGGATTAATTCAATATTACACAAGGGATTTGTAGTAATTTCATAATTATCTATACCATTTGAGGATATTATGGTAATTGCAAGTATGCAATTATATGTGTTTTTGGCTTGATTTAATTGGATTAAATCAAAGTAGCAAACATTGAACTAATCTATTTCCTAATCTTTATCTTAATTTAATTGGATTAAATCAAAGTGGTAGACAAAGCACACCTAATAATACATATTTGGACAAATTAGATTAAGCACACATAAAAGTTGATTAGAACTTTTATTAATTAAAAATTACCTAAGTTTTGCTATAAATAGCAAGTTTGAGGAAGGTTTTAATTAACCTTAAGCAAAACAAAATGAGCTTGAGAATTCTAAGCTAAATACAAGTAATTATAAGAGAAATTAGCCTAAGTTAGAGAAGTGTTTAGAGATGCTTTGCACGATCTCTACAACATTTCATCTAGGAGAAATTAAGATTGGATCTTGGAGTGAAGCTTGCTCGCATTGGAATCAAGATTGGATCTTGGAATGAAGCTTGCTGAACATTGTAAGTTCTCCAACAATTTCAACAAGAAGAAAGATATTTGTTCTTTATATCAAGGTTATTAGGTAATGTTTGATCTTCTCCTAAGCTATGTTTTTCATTAGTGATTTTTCATGAGTGAAACATATAGTGATGGATTATGCATTGGATGCATAATTACATAGCTTAAAGTTGAAATTAGGCTAATGAATTATGTTTGGATGTTTTGGAAGTATAAACACAATATGCTTGTAATTGGGTTAAAGATATTCATGTTGGACGTGGAACAAATTAATTAGAGTTTGGAACTCTAGATTACAGCTTAGAGGTATGGCTACCATTCTAGAATCACTTGACCACCTTTGGGTGAACTAGAATTATTCATGAGACATTTCATAGTGGGATTCTAAATTAGTTTGTGTTTTGATTCAAACAAATGCATATAAGTATTTATAATACATGTATGCTAGTTTTATAACATGTGTTGATGGTGGTTATGATGCTAAAATTAGATTTTAGGTGTATTTGAAGTATTATGAGAAAATTAGAAGTGTTTAATATTGGTTTGAAGTAGAAAAATTCTCACTGCCTAGGGCAGCGTCGCGACTCTGGCCTCTCAGCATCGCAACACCGAGCATCAGACCTAGGCACGTCGCGATACTCAACCTTACACGTTGTGACACTGAGACGTTCAGCTCTCACAGTTGCTCTCGCACTTTGGAGCGTCGTGACGCCCCAAGCTCCAGAGTCGTGACACATAGAGCTGATACATACTGAAACTTCATTTTCTCCGTTTCGGAGTTTTCGAACTCTGTTTGGGTCCCCGTTTTTTCCTAAAGACTCGAAATAAAATGTAGTTTTACATAAAATATTTTAAAATACACCCATGCTAGATATCCATGGGTTAGACCCCACTTCCAATGAGTGGAGCACCGATCCAACCTTAGGGGTTCCACATCCGCTCCAACAAAGAATATGTAGAAATTATGGCTAAACTAGATAAAGAAACTAAGGTACTGAACAAGAGAGTTTGGGCAGTGAATTAAATTTAGGTGCATTCTAGACCTCCATTTTCCAATCCGTAAATTTAACATGAACTAGACATGTTAAGGTTTAACATATTCTGAAAATTAGAAATTTTGGATGTAAGATGAAGTTGTAGTAAAATTCAAAACTTAGAAGTATCGTTTATGACCTGAAGCTGTTTTTCACTGAATAAGGTACATAAATTCGATCATATTTTGAGTTTGGTAGGTCTCAATTGAAATCCATAAAGTTCAGAGTAAACTAGACACATTATGGAACAACATATACAAAAATCGTAATTTTTGGACTTGATATGAATTTAAATCGAAATTTTGAACTTGGATGCACTGCAAACTCGTCAGGTTCTATTTTCTCTAAAAGACTTGTAAAGAATTACTTATAAATTAAGTTTCAGATATCTAAATTGAGATCTATGAAAATCCAAGAAAACTAGACATATAAGGGATCTCACCATAAAAATTTCATTCTCTGATTAGGCTTTGGTAGAGCGTAGCGAATTTTTAAAATTGGTCGACCCGAAGTGTACTTTTCAGTTTTGTGGCAGATTTTGAAATTTTATATCTTATCTTGCGTGATCCTAAATGGAGCTTCGTAAAAAAAAATATTCATAGGCTACCAAAATACATTAATACTCCCACAAGGATGAGTGAACATGCATTACATAATTTATTTGTTATATGAGAAATTTTTTATGTAACTCGTTCTAACAAAACTAATTGGTTTTAGATCAGTGTCGGGAAATGCTAATATCGTCAACTTCGTGGAGCCTTATTGAACACATCCAAAATCTATGAGTTGATACTTTTATTTTTGTTTTTGTTTTACTATAAAGTGATTTGATAAGGATGCGTTTGGATAAATTTGTTTCACATGATATACTATATTTTCGATTGGGTATTATTTGATATGTTTCCTCCACGGTAATTGTATGATGTTTATGTTTTATGATTTTGAATCCTCCGTGGTATTTTTTAGGGTTTTGTCCATCTGAATATGGTTAACTTACTACCTTGTGTCGATATGGTCTTGATTCGTACATTGTCCAGTCGTTTTGCATGACTTTGGCAATGGACGCCTACATAGTTTTTGACGTGATATTTTCAAAGAAAAATTTTGAACTTGATTTTATGATTTTTGTTATTTATTCGAATTATATTTGTTTTCTGCTTGTTTTTATACTATTTGCTCATTGGGTCTTCATATACTCATCCCCCACTTCATATATTTTACAGATAAGAATATCTAATATCTGATGAGCCATTATTGATATGGAGACATGGATTAGGGAGAAGATATGTAACTACAGTCACTAGAGTGTGGGTCTGTCATGCAAAGTTTGTCTTTCGCATTCAGATAATAGTCTAGCCTGACAGCATCGAGTAAGCGGTAAAGTCACTAATTGACCACTTTAGTGCAGCTATCAAGTTGAATTTTTACTTTCTCGATATATCATATATCTGCACACCTACAACCCACAATAATTATAGTTTCGCTATCAAGGCTGGAGGTAAATATCTATAGTCTGTTTCGGATTCGGAGACCCCAAAATAATTAATGATAATAACACGTATTACTCTTTCATGCACATCCAAGGTGGCAAACTGTACGGAGTGACTACAACTAGCCATAAAGAATATTACTGTCTGGATTGACCGAAAGGATGAAAACCATCAGTGCACAACCCCAATCTAATATTACGGTATGAAGGATGAGTGTGACTAAAATAATCGAATGCCTTTGAGTCAGATGGATGACGCATAACACATTATTCTTGTTCATGCTCATCGTGCCATCTCATGTGCTCGGCTGTTGCCGCTGAAGCTTATAGTCTTTACAACCTTAGGGTTAATGGAAACTAATACATCTTCTTATACAACGCATTCTTGTGTCTAACGATCCTCTTATGTTCTTAAGTCTGGGTTGAGAATATAATTTACACATTGTCATGACAATATTAACATCATAGTAGACCATGTAGCCATTATTACAACAATAAATTTTTTTCTACAGGCAGTCCAATACCCTGAACTAACTTATTTTTACTGTAAAAGTTATCCACCATCATATTGTCTTCTGGTAACACTTCTTTTATGAACTATACCTAGTCATCGAAGGCCTTCTCTAACTGATGTTGCTCAGATTTCATATTCAAACATCGAGCTACCGCTGACAACTGTGAATGTTTTTCACAACCCAGCCATAACTCCGTATCTAAAGAATTCGACATCTTATAAAAATTATATGCATAAGGATTAGAGGATTCCTCAATATTCTCTGTCTGAAAATTAGACCCAACTGTATAAAAAAAAATGTAGTCATCATTAACAAAGTTAAAGCCAATAATATCATAAATCATTTGACGATATGAATTTATTACTTCTGTTTCCATCACCATTGACGTGTTGTGTGTGAGATGCTCGGATAGACACCATATAAGAGTTTCCCTATGCTGATCCCATACATAATAATCTAAAACAAATCATTTTTTCACCAGATGTAACTTAACTTCCTCAATTCCGTTAAACTTCCAAAGATAACACACTTTTCAAGGACATATTATCTTATTGTCTTGCATATATGCCGACTGACCACTTGTATATTCAATAAACTCAGGTATCTCGTTCACAAATTCCATGTTAAATGTGTCATCATTGTGAAGCCTCGTATATATCCACTCTATGTTTAAGTTCATTTATGTTATCTAATAAAGTGGAAGAATATAACAATTCACCATGTTACACAAAGAAACAAATCAAACTATAATACTTCAAAATAATCATCAACACAATCACAATACAAGTTCCTAATTAATTTGATTTGTACATAACATTGTTAATTAATAAGGTAGAAAGAAAAAACTTACCAAGACTGGAGCAATGAAGAAGACAATGTGCAAAAATCTGAAAATGAAGAAGACAATGAGCATTGAGTCAGGGGAAGGGGGAGTTTATTTTTATATTCTGGAATTTTACTAATCGATCATATTCGGTCGGTAAATTTAGGGTATTTATCGATCGACACCTATTCGGTCCGTAATATGTTAGTAATGATGCCGTTTCTTGGCACTCAATTAGTGTTCGACGTTTTATTTTACATACCGTATTTATATTTGTCGAAAATTACTGACCCAACTATTCAGTCAGAATATATGTTGTTGGTATATATTTAATTTTTTATAATTTTAATTAAATTAATTGTATTTTATTGATCGAATTACAATTGGTCGGTAAAAATTACAGATGACCGACATACATTTTTTGTCGGTAATAGAAATTTATTGACCGACCAAAATTACGATCGGTAATATGTCAGTAAAAGCTTGACGCCTTTTCTTGGCACAAAATTGGTCTTCATCGCTTATTTACCGATCGAATATCGACGGAATAATACGTCTGTCACTTTTCAATTGGTAAAAGGTAGGTATTTGGTTAAAAAAAATTTTAATTTTAATTGGTCGGTAATTTCGATCGGTATTTTACCATTTTCTTGTAGAGTAAGTTATGATTCATTGCACTAAACGTGAGCTTACTCATTTCTTCGTTATACAGGTTCGAGAGGTTAGTAGATCTCCATTTTATCCTCTACTATTTCTCTATCATATTATAGTAATTGAAAAAGGTTGTGCCAACAGTAAAACGTCTTTTGATAATTTTTGAGATGATGTATCTAGCTATGTCTTTTCTATATGGGTTTATTATTTTGATTTGGGCACGAAACCTAATTTTAATACATTATTATATACGTGTAATTTATTGATTGTATTATAGGGAATTGATTCATTTTACAAGGAAAATTTTATCAATTTCACGATTCCATATCACTCTTATCCAATTTAAAGGATGAGTGTGACAACAACTCAAAATACTATATATATATATATATATTTATTTTTTTCCCAACTAACAAAAGATTTAAAATGTTCATAATAATTTAGATGAATTCACGACACACCAACCAATTTATTGGGATTAAACGTTTATGTAGACTTAAAGAGTTTATGTATGTATATCATTTTTTATAAATAATTTAGTTTAAAAATTTGTGTAACCAACTTCAATACTTGATACGTCTATAACAAAAACTCCCTACATAATATTTTGTTGATGGGGATTTCTGAGACAAGGTATTCGACCAGTTCGGCGAGGGCAGAGAGGGAATTCCCTCCCTCTTTGGAAGGTCAAATGTTCATACGGTTTGGTCTGGTCCTCAGCAGAGATGAGAGTCTGGACACAGTTTCCTAGATCTGGCCGATCAGGGGACACAACGCGGTGTAGATTCTAGAGGCCGACCACATTACTCCAGAAGCTCGGTTTGAGGTTATCTTTCTTCCCAGGATAGGTTGATGAGCTCAGATATTTTGGGTCAAGATGATAATAGTTTGGGTAGTTCGACAGATCATCTTTCCGACCTCTAGAAGACCGACGTATGACTGGGGTAGTTTATACTTTTCCCTCTGACATATACCAATATTTGAAAAATCTTTACAGGCTAATTTAGATATGTTGCGTGTAGCAGTGCACAAAACAAGTTGATATGACAAGCCATCAGATGGCAGGTTTTGCTTTCGGCGAAGACAGTTTTGGGGCAGAGAACCCGTCAATCAACCAGAAGTTCATGTGGGTGACGATATGAAAGCATGGGAATAGTGTTGTAACTCATTGAGTATATAAAAAAAAATTAGTTTCTTTTGTAGGAGGATAGCAAAATTGATAACAAAAAAGAGATGAACACTACTTGTAAAAGCTCGAAAGACGAACATCTTGGTTTCGAATAATCATTCCTTGGAAACAGGTCGGCCGAGCTAGTTTTGGTAATAAAAACAACCTCCCACTTTGTGCTTGTGGACGTAGGCTGGACTCGCTCCGCCGAATCACGTTAAAACTCTCATTGTCGACTTTTATACATTCATTTTTCCTTTTACCACATTTGCTTTTGGTCTCCCATAACCAAATAAATTCAAGGTTGAAGGAGGATTATCTCGGGAGAGTTATCTCGAAACTGCCCCTGGGATGAAAATCACCCGTCAACAGTTAGCGCCGTCTGTGGGGGAAAGAACAAAAAGCAACTTGCGTAGTGAGACGATGGCTGAAGGCTGAAACCCTAGGTCGTTGGAGGGTTCAGCAGCAGAGTGGTTTGGGAAAAAAGACTGGATGAAAGGGTAAGGGAACGGGAGAAGGTTGGTCGGAATAGAAAGAGGAAAGGATTTGTAAGGAGAAAGAAGATTGACGATAGTGGCAAAGATGGGGGAAGAACGCATCAGGAGTTCAGACAGCAGCAGCTCCCCCCATTGAGTTGTAGAATGGAATGTAAAAAGGTTGGCCAACGATCACCCATTAGGATTGAGTTGTAGAATGAAATATAATGACAAGGATGGGTGACGTCTGCCAGCCGTCGGTCGCGGCTGAACAAGTTCCTCCGAGAAGAAGGTGTTACGCTTGTTCGGCCTGCCAAGTCCTCAATTCCATGCGCCAATAGTGCTCAAGGATCGGCCAAGGAACTATTAGGCCGTGGACACATGATCAACGTCCATTAGGGCCCTCTCCATTCAACGCAATAGCCTCTCCAAATGAGGGGAAAAGAGAAAAAGCCCATGGGGCGGGCCACAATGAGTCTGAACAGAAGATCCCGAACAAGCTCCCAGATTTGCTCGGCAAATGTTTTGGAAGGCCCAGTCGGGGACTTCTTGTCAACACAGTCGAGAAATTTCTGAATCAAGTTCGGACCAGAAGGATCTGAAGAAGCTCAGACTAGAAGACGTGGCGGACTCCAAGACAAGAACCAAAAATGATTGTAAAAGCCTCTCTTAAAATGACCAATAAAAATTTGTAAGAATGGCACCAGGTCCCTTGAATATGAATAAAAGTCTCTCTTTTGAATTAAAAAACTTTTCTATTTTACTTGTTTATTAATCGAATGCGAAAGTTATTTCAATATTCTTGGGATGTGCTCGATGCGAAAGGGAGATCGGTAGTTAGGAATGACACCAAGCCCGTGGCACGCCAATCCCGGGTGTCATTATCAAACCCCCAGGTGGAAGTGTTCCGAGCTGGCCCTTTTTACCTTCGAGGATCCAGACCGTATCAAGGGATGGAGTGCATGTGGGAAAAGTGCGAACCCCTCGCGGGACGCCAATCCCGGGTGTCATTATCAAACCTCTGAGGCCGGAGCGTTACTACCCAATGACTCGTATTTTTGAGGAGTAGCTTGGGTAAACCAGACCTAGATAGGTTTTTTCCTCTGCGAGTTGGCTGGTGAATCCCACTGAGAACCACCGGAGCACGTGGCATAGGGACAGCCAAAGGTCCTTCATGACTATTGTGGTCTCGGGTAAACCGAACCCAGAGAGGTTTCTTCCTCTGCGAGTTGGCCGGTGAGTCCCGTTAAGAACCATCCAAGGGATGGCGCACACGAGGAGTCTTCTTCCCCCGTGGGGTATCTGCCTAACCACCTTGGATCAGAAGAAGCATGGCATGGGGAGGTTTCTTCCCTCATAGCGCTTGCAGGCTCCAGAGCCGCCCAACATGAGGAGGTTTCTACCCTCAGGGTCTCAGCCATTCACCGATCTGTAGCCCGGCTAGCCGGGACGCTGAATTTTAAGGTTCATAATTGTGTTTTGGGAGGCACCAGGCATGACGCTGCCTCGAGGCACCCGAGTTGTTATTCTTTTTGGGTCTGTGTGGGGTATGTGCTAAGTCACTTCCATTGTGCTAACCTTGTCTTGCTCTAATTTTTATTTTTGCTGATGCCTGGCAAGGGGACGCCTGCGCCGAGATCCGCAGAGCCTCAAAGGTTGAAAATCTTCTGTCATGAATAAGTCTCATTTGTTCCACCAGCTCGGGGCTGGATTCATTCCGCCGAGGCTTTATGTTCCACCAGCTTGGGGCTAGATTCATTCCGCCGAGGCTTTATGTTCCACCAGCTTGGGGCTGGATTTGTTTCGCCGAGGCTATCCATTCCATCACCTCGGGATCGGGTTAGATTCCACCGACTGCGTAAGATCAGCATGGGGGATAGAGATTCCCCCATAGCCGAACCTTTATTGGTATGGGGAGGTAACATTCCCCAGAGCAGAGTTTTTTCTCAAGCTCGGGGCTGGATTCGTTCCGCCGAGGCTATCTTGTTCTACCAGCTCGAGGCTGGATTCGTTCCGCCGAGACTGCTATGTCCACCAGATCGGGGCTGGATTAGTTCTATCGAGGCTGTTATGTTTTACCAGCTCGATGTTGGAATTGTTCCATCGAGGCTATCTTATTCCATCAGCTCGGGGTCGGGTTACGTCCCACCGGGTGCATAAGATCGGAATGGAGACGGAACATTCCCCATGGCCGGATCCTAGACGGTCTGGGGAGGTAGCATTCCCCCAGAGCCGTGTTCTCTTCAGCTCGGGGTCGGGCTATCTCCCACCGAGTGCACATCATCATCTCGGGGATAGAGCATTCCCCTTGTGGCCAGATTCGAAGTGGTCGGGATCAATATTTATTCTCACATTCGAAATCAGAAGAGCAAGATAGTAAATTGAAAGTAGAAATTCAGCTATGTGTGGGAAACAGTAAATGAGGCATTCAAAATATATAGCATAAAGAAGTTGAGATTGTTATTTCAAAAAAGAGTATATTGTCAGTTACATAGGACCCCTTTCGGGTTACCCTCATTTATCAGCCCGCGCAGAGGCGACTTGTTCATCTTGGACGAGTCCAGAAGGCAGGTTTTCAGGCACAGGCTCGGCAGGAGATACCTAGGTTTCATCTTGGGAGGTAGGAGAGGCTTCGACAGTTTCGACCTCAGACACTTCAGGGGCAAGGGCAGGAGGCTCAGGCTGGATCTCCTCAGGAATCGGGGACATAGGCATGGCAGAAAGGGATTCAGGATCCTGGATTTCCTCCGAGGGGAATAAAAGTAATTTGCAGGCCTCCTCATCCGAAAGCTCCCATTTGCAAAATCGGATGGCAACATGGATGGGCTCCATGTCAATGTCGGGCATCACTATCGGAATAACTTGAACACAGTCGTTGACTCCCTCAATCCTGGATTTCTCCTGTTCGTCCTCCAGCCAAGCTTATCTCTTCTTTAGCTCTTCACAAGCCTGATCTCTCTCTCCGGTCATTGCCTTGAGTTTGGAGTTGGAACTCGCCACCTCCCACCGCAGATGTTTGGCTTCCTCTTGGGCGACCTCCATATTTTTCTTGGCAATAGCAGAGGCATTGTGGATGGATTCGTTCATTGCGGTAGCCTTGGCCGCGACCTACTTGAATACTTGTTTTTCTTTTGCTTCTCTGGCCAGCTTGGCCACGGCTTGCTTCAGGTCCTCCTCTTTCTTGGCCAGCTCGGCCTCCCGCTATGAGATTTGGCTTTGAAGCCGTTGCACCTGACCCCCCTCGGACAGAAGACTCAGGAGTAAGTCATTATTCCGGGCCATCACATAGTTAACCTGCAAGAAAGAAAAGAATAAGTCAGAAATCAATTAAGTAAAAAAACAGAATGGAAGAAGTGAATCATGTTCACCTCAGCCATCTGGGCGGAGAACCCGGTGATTACTTCCTCGGAAGAGAGGTCCTCAAAATTCAGAATTCGCTCCGTGGGCACCGTGTCAGCTAGCTGATTGATCGTCAGCACCAGATGAGAGGTGGTATCCCAGACCTTTTCGATGAGGTCTTCCACCCCCAGCACCACCGCTCCCTTCCTGGTCTTAACAGGACCCTCAGAAGCTATACCTTCCCGCCGAGCAGAAGACCTCATGATTAGTTGCTACTCTTCTTCTTCCTCCTTCGGGCAGCTCAACTACCTCATCCCTAAACAAGTGTTGGCATTTGCTTGCAGGCCTGGAGGAGCCAGAAGAAGGTCGAACCGTTGTGCTCAACACCACCCTTACAGGAGAAGAGATGGGTTGTACAGTCGAACGGGCCACCACTTTGGATTTCCCCTTTGACTCGGTAGTAGCCGTCCATTTTCGGGAAGTCCCAACTTTGCCCTGTCCGGGTTTCTTTGCTAGACCATGGAGCTGGTCAAGAAATTTGGGTTGCTTTGACATTCCTGTAGAACACAAGGCAAAAATCATTGTCAATTTCCGAATTCAGATGACTTTATTCACATTTAGGTTGAGCACAAGGAGTCCGTTCGAAGATTAGTGGGAAACTACATAATCACCCTGGGGCTTGTGGGAGACCCGACTCCACGAAGGCCGCATCATTAACTACTTCTCTCTAATGACCGACAAGGTTTTGAGCCACCATAATCCTAACTCGGACCTTGTGGGTAACCTTGGGTGGATCCCTCCAGTAGGTTGAGAAAGATTGATGAGTTAGTACTTAATCATGAAAACTAAGGAAAAGAAACTAAGGGTTCGGTTCCTAAAATACCGCTCTAAAGACATATGTGGCCTCTATCTCCTTAGAGCACGTCGGCCAAGATCTTCCCCGGTTGCCTACAGCCCAAAACCAAGGGTCCTTGATGAGGGCAAAGGCGCCGACATATGAAGAAAGATAATACCAACCATGGTAGGATCTCGGGTTAGCCTTCAATTTGTACAGTCTTTTTAGCTCCTCGAAGGTCGGTTCTCCAAGGCCTGTCCGGTGCCAGATCATATACAAGACGGCCATTATCCTCCAGCTGTTCAAGTTTAATTGGCAAGGGGCAATCTCCATCATGGCCAGCATCCCCGTAAAATATGGTTGAATGGGCAGCTGAAGATCGCACTCGAAAAAGGAAGGAAGAAGGGCCACCAACCTGGAGTCAGGTTGGCTCGCGCGTTCAAATAGACCAGAGACCTCAAGAGCTATGTCTATTGGGATCTCATACTGTTGACGGAGTATGCACAAAGCATCTTCCGATATGGTGGAAGGTCGATTCATGTCTAAGCCGAACAGTCTAATTCGCCCGTTCAGGGTCTTTCCGAGGAATTCTATGGTGATAAATGTCATTCTCTTCTTAAGAGGGGGTTGGGGTGGTATCTAATTCCTATAAGCTGGGTGATCCCGAGCTGGAAGAGGATTCTTTTGTACGAGGAAGCTGAGGTTTTACACGCTTGGCCGATGATGATTCGGCATCAGACATTCCTGACAATCGCAATGGACGAGAAGGTCAGTCAGTGGTTAGTTTGAGGCACCACAGACTCGAGAACTACTCTAACTCTCGGGAATCTAAGCCCAAAGTCTCTAAATGTCCTAACAATGGCCACACACAATAAGTCTCTTCATAAAACACCACACCAAACACAAAGCACAGAAAACCCAAAACACATGGATCCTACCCCATGACCCATCCCTCAACCAGAAAACACATACATCATACACTCTACACCCTACCCGAAACATACTTTGCAAGCATGGAACAAGAAGGTAAACATGCTAGAAGAAATGAAGAACATGCAAGTAAACAAGCATTCGCAAGCAGCAAATAGGTATGGTGGACTACAGTAATTAAAAAAAGGAGGTCAAGCAGAAACTTACTTGGTTTGAGTAGATCTGCTGATGGGTTGATCTGGTCGGGCTGGAAGATTGCTGAAGAGAGCTTTTTCACTTTGAGAATTCAGATTTTCCTAAAAGAGAGAAAGAAGTTTTGCTTCGCATTCCTATTGTCAGCTCGGTGCATTTTTGGCCGCCGGATCGGAGAAAAGCCTCGGAGGTGCACCGCGTGTCACCATCAGGTTTCATCTTCTCAGAATGGGATGAACGGTTGAGATTGAAAGACCTTTGATTTCCCTTTGGACGGTCGATGGATTTGGTTTTTTTGGCGGGAGGGTCACGGATGTTCGACAAGTGTCAAACTCAGGTTAAACCCTAAGAGGTGATTTGATGGGTATTTAAGAGGATGTGACGCCTTACAGTTCTTGAGGGACGACTACCAGAAGGGTAAAAGATGGATTTGCCTCAAGATTGGAGAGACATCTGAAAAGACAGCAGGATTGTATAGTGGCTGAGCATATGCATGTTAGGTTTGGTGCTCGGAGTGCCAATCCGGATCGTATTTATGTCAGATTCATAAATACGAGCAATTGTATTTTCCATAATATTACTAATTTTAGTGGTAACACCCTTGTCTTTTATACGCTTATTCGATCTAATTGCGATTAGATATCTGATTACGATTAGATCGAAAATGAATCTGATTCAGTGATACGTGTATATTAGACAAAGATCCTAGGATTTACAGTATAGGGCACAGTTACAATATAGTTTGTAATTGACATTAGGAAGCGCACTATTAGTTGTATATTCTTAAATAAAGTTCATGGTCAAGATTTGCTAACACGGGTCGGTTAGTAAAATCCGCTGAGACCAGTACATGTCGTATATCGTGACTTGGTCCGATGGTTTATCCTAGTGAACCATGAGTCTCGGGAGACTCGTATAGACATGTAGGTGTTTATTTGATAAGATACTGAATGACTCACTGAAGGTTTCCTAATAGATGGTACACCAACGTCAATAGGAACCTTCTCGAGTTGAGCGAGCATAGTGGTCATTCGAATTGAGATACCACTGTGGATATATGAGCTATCCTCCACACTTTGATGGCAGTCATGCCAACGATCTAATCATGATCAGACCTCCGCCTGTTCGTTGGGTGTGGATTGATGCTCATGGTATCCTGTGCGTATCAAGACATGATCCATCAATCATGTGTACAGGGCATGTTTACATGTTTACGATCTAGTAAATCCATGGCTGAGGTATAACTTCATAAACTAGTTCCGAGTGTTATTTCGTGATCGTAAATTGAAAGTCAACTATATTATACCGAACATATTTGACATTCTGATCTATATCCCAGGTATAATACAGATAGCCTATGACGGAAGGATTATACGTATGCAGTGACCTCGGCTTTCATAGTTTAGCGAGATTATCTGTGGTCGTCATAATCTATGAGTGGGTGGATTATAGACACGAAATTGGATTTCGTGACGGATAAACCTAAACTTAGAGAGTCCTACAATATGAAGTGTACTTGTTGAGCACTTGGGCAACTCGATATGAATAATACTGATTATTCATAATACTTCACTAGATTAAATGAGTTAATTCGGATTGTTTAATCGGTTAAACAATAACACATGCAATTATGGGATTTTGTCCGCTAATAATTATTGTGTATTTGTATTTGATATATAATACTATTAGATACACATTAATTATTCTTCAAATGAGGTTTTGACACATGCCATAAATATATGTATTTTTTATTTATTGTAAATAAAAAATACATATATAATAAAAGTTACATTAATTGATTATTTGAATATTTAATTGTTAAATATTTCAATAATTAATTAATCTAACTTTTCCATAATTGGTATGGATTTTGTCCAATTATTATTGGACCATATGGCATCACTTAATTATACTTTGTGTGTATCAATTTGATTGGTTTACATAAAGTAAATTATTATTTAATTTGATTAATATGAAAATGACCAAAATGCCCCCAATTAAAGCCAAATTCGGTCAAGGCTTCTTTTAAATGAAAAAAAAAATGTTTTCTTCTTCACTTTATCTTCTCCATGGCCGAACTCCTCAAGAGAAAATGGGTTTGGAAATTTTTTTCATAAAACCATGAAGATTTGAAGGAAAAATCAAGAAAAAGTTTGAGATTTCAAGGATTAAAGGTAATTCTTCAACTCCTTAAGCTTAGAAATTTGATTTCTTGTTTCTTGATGATTTAGAATTTTTCTAGGTTTTCTTCAAATATGGAAAATTTGGGGCTTTGTTGTTTGGTGGATGGATTAGAAGCTTCTGTGCATGTGTGAAGTGTATTTTGAAGCAATTAGTGTAATTAGCTTCCAAGTTTATCAATTGTTGATGAGTTGCTATTCTAGAGTGTTATGACCACTCTTATGGCACCTAGAATTATTCTTGGCCTGTTCATATATGGTGACTTTGGTTGGTGTTTGATTAATTTGATTAATATTGAATAAATTGGATTTAAAGCATGAAAAATGAGAATTTTTGGTATGCAGATCAGATCTGCCCAAACTGGAAATTATGTGATGATTTTAATGTGTTATGAATGTTTTGTATGTATTTTGGGAGTTTTCACAATTGCCGGAAAGTGTTTCCGACTTGAAATAAGCGAAAACGGCCAAAAACGGTGTTACCGGGTGGATTTTGAGTCAACCGGGTGACGGCTGTCCAAACAGTGATTCCGTCACTGTTCAGGCAGCCCATGAACTGCCCCAACACTATTGGAGCTGACCTGGGCAGTTTCCATAAGTGTCGAGTAGTCGGTTCGGTCAAAAACGCGTTTTAGGCCATTTTGCAGAAAATCGATTTTCGTAAAAGTTTCGCGAAGTTTCAATTATGTTTATATTAATATTTGATATTAAATAAATATTTTTAGGTGAAATATGAATAAATTATTCATATTAGATAATGAATAATTTATTTGGTATTTTGAAAAAGTTTTAAAATACGATTTCGCCTGAACCCGCGCTTCCGCTGCGCCCCTTTGCCCAAAACCCCAGCAATGCAGATAACCAATGACGGTTTGATTGGAATCCAAGGAAGATTCCTATGTGATTCCTGGAACCAATCACCAGCTGAATAATATCAAACTTCTGATTTTGTAGTTCCCGGCACCAACTCGTACACTCGTTGGAACCAAGAAGTAGGGGACAGATATTGATGGGGATTTCTGAGACAAGGTATTCGAACAGTTCGGGTTTGGTCTGGTCTTCAGCATGGAGGAGAGTCCGAACACAGTTTCATGGATCTGGCCGACCAGATGACACAACGCGGTGTAGATGGCAGGGGCCGACAACATTAGTCCAGAAGCTTGGTTTGGGGTTACCTTTCTTCCCGGGATAAGTTGATAAGCTCAGATATTTTGGGTCAGGACGGGAACAGTTTGGGTAGTTCGGCAAATCATCTTTCCGACCTCTGGAAGACCGACGTGTGGCTGGGGTAGTTTAGACTTTTCCATCTGACACATACCAATATTTGAAAGTTTTGGGTTCTCTAAGAACATGGCTAGGATCATTTAAGCATAAAATCATGTGAATACTCGAAGTAAGAATGCGGAAAAATACTTACAATGATCGGTTAAATGGATGTGTTGAGAACAAAAATTTTGCTCCTTTAGATGTGCTCCAAGCTTGATGAATGAATTCCAAACTCTTGGGAATGGTTTCTCTATCACATTGGATGACTCTTTAAGTGCTAGCTTAGGAAGAAAATTACAACAAAATTCTTCCCTGTGTGCTTTGTAGTTCACGGTAAAGTGAGAGGAGAGGAGAGAGTTTTGTTTTTTGATATTTTGATTTCTAAAATCAGTTACCACTTTTCAAAAATGTCAAACTCAAATTTTGGTATATGCTTTACCAAAAGGTTAAGCAAAGTTTTGGAGGGAAAAAAGCTTTTAATGCCTCCAACTACTTCCATCACCAATTTAATTAAATAATAATGTCTTGCAAAATTATTACGAACGTCGCTCGCGAATTAATTCTAAATTAATTCGTTCGCCCGAATTAAAATCCAATTCTAATTCCGTTATGAAATCTAATTTCATTTAATATATCGAATATATTATTTTATCGATTAATTCCGAATTAATCGTTCTCTCTCTTCTAATTGAATTTTATCCCAGATAGGGTTGTTCGCGGTGCGGTTCGGGTCGGTTTTTTCATTTTTTTCCCTTCAAACCGCGCGGGTTGGCGGTTTGGGAAATTAGAAACCGAAACCGCAAATTTGATAAGGAAAACCGCGGTGGTTCGGGTTGGCGGTTTAGCAGGTTTTGGCGGTTCGAGTCGACGGTTTGGATTATAAAATTTTTAAGAAAATTTTATGTGTTTTCACATTATAATTGAAGAGAAAAAATACATAATTTTCATTTATTAATGGTATATTGTCATATGATCATTAAATATCTTAGAATATATATTCCGATAATAATCAAATATAAATATAAAATAAATAAAAATATATGTGTAAGAGACTAAGAGTGATCTAACAAGTGTTAGTTCAAATTATCAGAACCAAATATACAATAAATTCGTGATAGAGGTAGAAGGAACCATATATCATTTTTTTTAATCTTTGGGAGCTGCTACTTCCACTAAAAATCCTCGTCATTTTCCTTAATATTAAATCCAAGCTATTCCTTCAAGAACACATATAGGAATAAGTAACATATCATATCTTTTTTTTTAATTCCCACTTTCTTTCTCAAATATATAACATAATCTTTCAACACAAAACACACGTGTTGTGTATGTGTGTATATATAGAGATAAAATAAGAAACACATTAAAAAAAACACAATAGTGGTGTTTGTTTTTGTGGTCCTTGGTTTTGAAAACGTTTTAAGTCACGGTTCTTAACATGTTAAGGCTAGGTACTAATAATTTTAAGGGAAACAGTCCTAGCCATTATAACAAAATCTTTCATATTTTAATTTACGGTTTGGGTGGCTCTGTGCGGTTCGGTGTGGGTCAAAACCGTGCACCGACCCGAAATTTGCGGTTCGATTCGGTGCGGTTTGAAATCATCTTAAATATTTTTTCAAACCGCGTGGTTCAATTCGGTTCGGTGCAGTTCGGTGCGGTTCACGATTTGACCCGAAACCGTGTTCACCTCTAATCCCAGATAAATTCTCGTCGTAATTAATCCCAGATTAATTATGCTCGAGTCAAACGTCATCGGTGAATCTTCAGGAAGCGACCCATGAGATCCCTGGATATGTTGGCAGTAAATCCGGTCGTCGGACTATCCGAATACGTGCGTACCCGGTACCACGTACTTACCGAATTACAAGACATGGTTGGTTTCTAGCAAAGCACCGTGCATACCCAATTCTCCAGAAATATTCTTTAAGGAATATATAATCTTTGTCAGGTGTAGTATACTTAGTATTACGTATAGCGATCCAGTATCGGATGTCACAAGCAAGGCTTGGGGCTAGAATAGTGTCTACCGCGTACGAAGCATATATCGGATCACAATCAACTAGTCTCTTTAATCGGATAATCATGACCTTGTCATATTATCCCGATAGTTACAACATAAAAGAGTACTAGTTCTGTATCCCTGTGTGATCATCATCTTCATATGACTGAAGTGATACTTCCATCTTGACATCACACCCAATACACTACGATTCTCAATAAACCTAGAAGAGGCGTGATGAGTGGTAATTATATCACTATTTCCCACTCATTTAACCTAATATTATGTATAGTTTCTTGGGTTTTGTGAATATTTTGATGTGTTTTATTGTTATTTTGCAGATAAATAAAGTTTGGAAAGCATTATAAGTAATTTGGGGCCGAAACTGTGAAAATCAGACAAAAAAGGCAAAAATGTAATTTGGTGCATCGCGACGCGCTGCCCGCGTCACGACGTCTAACGTGCGCCACATCATGCTAACCTGCGCCGGAGACACATGTCAAAATTTGAGAAATTTGACTTGCTAACGTCTGTCGTGCCACATGTCATCAACACAGAAGATCTGCGCCGTGCCACGTGTCACAATCATATGGTGCCGACACTCCGCGTGACACGTGTCATCTACTGAATGGACCGAATCATCTGCGAATCACCTTCTGCCACGTGTCAACATGTCATTGGACCAATCTTACCGCGTGCCACATGTCGAAATTCTACTAGGCCGATGAAATCCGTGTGCCACGTCAGCAAGACAACAATCCCACACGCATTTGACCAGTCAACACGTCTGTGCGTCGCGATGCAAGAAGGAATTCCACGTCGCGATGCGTGGCCGATCAGATGCCTAAAAATTGAGGCCATTTGCAGCTCATTTCTTATGTGCTTTCATTTCTTAAATGTGGATCATTTAACCATCAGCATTGTCTTTTATTCTAGGGAAGTGATGAAACACAATTTTCACATTCTTAATAATTGATTCAATTATATATTAGGTAATTCTTTAGTTTGTTTATTGAGTCTTAAGTTTAATGCTTCTTGTTGTCTGATCACCAATAAGATTGATGTGGTAAACTTAAAATGAACTTGGAAAAGAGAGTTTAGGTTTCAGCCTTAGATTTAATAGCTCACGATCTTCCTTGAGGATAGATAACCCTTTAAAATATTTCCTTACATGATAGACATATACCTGTTGGACGGGGGTAACCACAATTGGAACTTGATCTTAATGAATCCAGGTAATTTGGTTAACATAGACATATGGTTCAATTGGATTACACTGGGTATGTGCAGCTGACCATCGACATAGGCTTTTGCATAATTTCGTGTTCCAGGTTAGCAAACTGATTTATTACACATATATAAGAGAATCAATTCATCTTTATAATATATTGTGTGGAGTCACAACCCTAGATCTTTGAGTCTTTTGTTATTTTCCTTAGTATTTCTTTAGTATTTTTTATTTATTTATTTAGCAAATCCACAATCAACCAACCATAAGCGATCATTCTCTTCTCCCTCAATTAGATACCTGTAAATAAATAGTATCAATAATTAATAACAACAGTATGAATTAAGTCCATATGGGATCGATATTTTTATACTACTTGAACGATACGTGCGCTTGCGTTATACGCGTGTGATTGCACCGGTCAAGTTTTTGGCGCAGTTATCGGGGACTTATTTTCTTGAGTTATTAATTTTGAAGCTATCTAATTTACTTGTATCTAATTCTCTTTATTTTTATCTGTAATTTTTATTTCTTTCTTTTATTTCAGGTGGTTGACATGGATCTTTATTGGGAGATAGAAAGATTAAGAGCTTTACTAGAAGAAAATACACCCCAAATCTGGGAGTAATAGTCTGGTTTTCTGAGGCCTGTTGTCCAGACCAATAATTATCACTGGATGTCAAGCAATACTACATTTGCTCAACAGAACAAAATGGGGAGATGTGTAATTTGTGATGGTAACCACTCGAGCGATCAATGTATATACCTTTCAGAGTGGCAGAATTATTGGAGTCATTCAAGATATGAAGAACCATCATATTTTCCATCTTATCCACCATCCACCTTTGATCTTCATCAAGAACCAGAACTATCCGAGAAAGATCAGATACTGCACATGCTCAAAGATTGGTTCGAAGAACGAGAAGCTCAAATTGATGCACAATTTCAAAGTAAAGCATAATCCATTTAGAGAATGACAGATCAGATCAGGCAATTAACAGAAAACCAGAGCTACATACCTCAAGGACCATTTTCAGATGACACTGATGAAGCTTTCGAGTACCAAGCATTTCACGATGACACTTTAGCAGAGGAGGAGGCTGAGCAGAATCAGGAATCTGAGGTATCAGTTTAGGAGCCCAAACCGGAAAAGTCTCTATTTGATTTTTATTATTCAGATTCTGACTTTGACGAAGAAGCTGAGCTTTTTGTACAAACTGCACTAACAAAAATTGAGGATGAAACACTGTATCCTCAAAATGAAGATCTTAGAGATTACATTGCAATAATGTTTGAAGAAGAGCTACCCGAACCGTTCATACCAACCACAGAGGATAAAAGCTTACAGACAGACACATCTTCATATCCTCAAAATGAAGATCTTGGAGCTTCCATTGCACAAATGTTTGAAGACGATCTACCTGAGCCAGTCATATTATACATAGAGGATGAAAACCTAAATTCTGACATCTCTTTACATCCTCAGTTTGACAATTATGGAGCACGTATTTCACATATAACAGATGAAGAACTAAATGAGGAAATTTTAAAATACATCTGTGAAGAAAATGTGGAACAAGAAGCATGCCAAATGGAGGAGCAAATGTCTGACATTATTAAAGATCCAGTGCATTCAGGAGAAACATCACTGTTTTGGGGAGTACTGATTAAAGATATCACCCAGAAACTTGACAGAATGGAACTCTCATTCCAAGTCAAACACCATACAAGACCTCCTAATTTTCTTTCTTTCTTTTCAGGAACCACTGGAGCGACAAAGATTAAAAAGGTGGCACGAGCACTAAATGAGACAAAATTATTTTTGCCCCTTTACCGTTGGAAAAGACCCTTCAAAATCAACGCACATGGGATTGTCTTTAAACGGACATCCAAAACCACACTGAAACCTCATTGACAGATGGATTTCAGTCACGTCTAGCTGAAGATGAAAAATTTAGCGCTAGCATGGAGGCAACCCATGCACTTTGTTGTAATTTCTATTTTTATATTTTATGTATACATGTTGTACAGTTTGTAATTTTGTGTGTTATTTTTTCAGGGAAAGACACAAATAGAGCATAAGACAGGAGGAATGGTGTTTGGCAAAGATGAGAGCTAATTCATTAGCAATGGCTGAGTAAGGAATGGATTCTGAGATGCATCCTAATGAATTTATACTAAGCGAATGGCGTATTGTATACACAATTCTGTTGCCTTAATTATTGCTTTGATTTGCTTTTCTGTTGTAATTATCTTTATTTTCGTAGACAGAATCCAGAATTTTGACCTTTCACGATTTCTTTTATTGTTTAGCTAACAATCGTCCTTTGGAAGATACTAAATTCAATCTGTCGTTACACTTTTGAAGTCATCCAGAGTTGAGAAAGAAATACATAAAAAATGAAAGCCACTTCAAGAAGACGAGTTGAAAATATCTGTGCGTTTGCGGTACTAGTGTTGGTACTAAACCACAATACATAGAGGCAGCACAGGAATTGGGTCGAGTCATGGCTGAAAAGAATATGTACTTAGTATATGGCGGGGGGCAATCTTGGACTAATGGGATCATTTCAAAGGCCGTACATGATAGAGGTAGTCAAGTTTTGGGAATCATCCCAAAACCTTTGGCAGAGGCAAATCTTATTGGACCATCAAACGAGATGAACTTATTGTGCCAGGTATATCCAAGTGACTAGTGGAAATGATTAACCGTACTGATGCTTTTATTGCTTTGCCAGGACGCTTGGGCACATTGGAGGAAATTTTTATACTGTTATTGGGCAAACTTGAACATACACCAGAAACCAATTGGGCTGTTTAACGTTGAAGGATTTTATGATTTTCTTTGTGTGTTTCTTGATGATGCCCGGAGAAATGGGTTCGTGAAAAAACCTCTGAAAGAACTCCTTTTCACTGCCAGAACTGCCTAGGATTTACTTGACCAAATTTTGGCCTACGAACAACAATTTGACCCTGTCATTTCCAAGATAAAATGGTCCGAAGATGATCGTGGTAAGAAGCGTCGGATAAATCTGGATCTTAACCTTTAATTTCATTTAGTAATTCAGCTAACCAGGTACTATCTTCTAAACTCTCTTCTACTGTTTAAGACATGGGGGACAATGTCTTATTAGGTTTGGGGGAAGGGAATAGTTAATTTGTATCTTGTTTTTATTATTGTTATTTTTAGTCTAAATTTTTCGAAAAATACAAAAAAATTGAAAAATTTTCAAAAATTACAAAAATATTTTGCGTTTTTGTGTTTGTATTTTGACTACTAAAAAGTGAAATTGGTATGATATAGCTGTGTAAGGAGTTTCCACTCCTGAGACGTATCTCAAACCTATTTCGGAACAAGTTAATTTTTGTTTATTTCCTTTTGAATTATTTAATTTGTAAATTCTCCATAAAATTGACTAAAATGGATCTTCATATGCTCAGTTGGCAGGTATTATTAACATGCATGGTAATATACGGACATGAGCTATAATTGAAAAGTTTGTAATATTCAGTGCTCTAGTTTAATTGGAGGAAGCATCTCAAAAAGTGATGGAGTAAAAAAAAATCTGAGATCCGAGTTATTAAGTCTGTAAGGGTGTTTTAACACCTAGTGCCCTAAAGCCAACTGGTTGGGAGTCACTGGCCCAATACTCGCTACATGGATCGAAAGATGCTGAAAATATATATCTGAAGTCTGAGTAATTAAGTCTGTAGGGGTGTCTTAACACCTAGTGCCCTAAAGCCAACTGGTTTGGGAGTCACTGGCCCAAAGCTCGTTACATAGATGAATGATATTGTATATAAATAAAAAATAAAATCAAAAAGAAAGAAAAAAATCAGAAAAATCAGAAAAATTATTTCATTGCTGCAAAAAGGTGTGAATTCTGATAAAACTTTAGGACAAAAATATTACTCTCTCATCAACTGCACTTGTGACTCTTGTGGGCAAAAATGAGTTGTTTAATATTTTGTTGGTTGTGTATATGGAGAATGGTAAATATAATCGGAGAATTTATTTATTCGGTAATTTAGAAAGAAACAAAACAACTAGTAACCTGGAGTAGAAGTTTCACTTGATTAGTCACTAACTTCTTTATTATTTTTTTCTCTTGTCTTTTTGCTTTTGTGTGCATTAGTTTTACTATCTTTTTACTTTTGTAAAATGTTTGTGGGTATCATTGTTGTAAACCCTCATGAGACTACAACTTGTCCACTAAGGACACCTAGGGGTTTAAAGGCTTGTTGCATACGCTAAATGCAACCGTGATCCCTATGAAAGTGGCTTAGTTAAATTTTATTTTAAAGATGTTTATGTTATTTTATTTTGTGTTTTGCTCGAGGACTAGCAAAATGTTAGGTTTGGGGGTGTGATGAGTGGTAATTATATCATTATTTCCAACTCATTTAACCTAATATTCTACATAGTTTTTCGAGTTTTGTGAACATTTTGATGTGTTTTATTGTTACTTCGCAGATAAATAAAGTTTGGGAAGCATTGGAAGTAATTTGGGGCCGAAACAGTGAAAATCAGACAAAAAAGGCAAAAATGTAATTTGGCGTTGTAGGCACTGCATTTTTGCATGTAAGTCCCGATGATGAGTCTCGTATGGAGACACTACCTCTTTAATTGTGGAAGCCGCGGGAAACGGACGTCGGAAGGAAAGGGTCAAGAATTGACACATTGATGGATTTAATTCGCTGGATTAGCTTCGGGTTTGCTTGTTGGACCTCTGTTTCAAAACACACCCTTAGCCCAAACCCCCGCAAGACACACACCAAGCCCACACATCACTAAACCAAACACCCAAGCCTACCAAATTGACCAAGCCCACACGCCCAAGGAAACCCTACGCCACACGCCCACTCACCTTCCAATAACAAAACACACATTAAACACATGTAGAAATCAAGCCAAATCCCCTTCCTAAATTAAAGAAATCACATGGATCCCTTGCCTAATTAAACTAAATCATATCCCTAACTAAAAAGAATAAATCAAATTAAATCAAATCACTTCCCTAATTAAAAGATTTTTCCCAATCATATTCTAATTAAAAGATATCACCTTTATTAACAAATCCATTTCCTTCTCAAACAAGGATAACCCCATCCCTTTGCCTATAAAAAGAACCATTCACCAACACATCCAAACCTAGTCAATTCACGCATATTCACACAAGAAACAGCCTTACATTGCCGTCCAAAAACGAAAAAAAAAAAATCCCTTGCCTAGCCGCATAAACCCCTCATTGTCACACATCACAAGCCCTCCACTCACCCATAAAGCTTCACGCCTAATCAACACCTTGACAGTCCACTCAATTCACGCCTCTCCTTCACAGTCCACTCAATTTACGCCACTACCCTTCACAGTCCACTCAATAAATGCAACAAACAGCCCTTAACGCATCAACACACTGCCTCAATCAACAGCCCCTTAACGCATCAACACACTGCCTAAATCAACAGCCCTTCATGCAAAAAACCCCCGAATTGCACCTAAAAACTGCCTAAAATAGTCCCGAATTAACCCAATATAGTGACCAGAAAATACCCTTAAAACAGTAGCAAAATAGTAGCAAAACAGAACAAAAACAGCGACGGAAAATGTTGAACCAGTGAACCGGAGAAGTTGCAGAGCATCAACCCTTCCGACGACCGTGTACCGTACTTCCGAGAGATGATTTAAAAGGTTAGACCTGATGGCACTTTTCTTATTGATTTTCATTCATCTTTTAATTGTTTTATTTATTTCTTCGCATGAGAGTCGCTTGTGGATGCATGTTGTGGCCTTTGAATGGATTGGAAAATGTGTCGTCTCTTGTGGTATTTAGGATTGAAACCCATACGTAAATTCCGTAGCCGAATCCGAATGGACGGTAGTGCGGTTTGTACTTGGGAAACAACTCCAAGTACCACTTGAGCAAATAGCACATCTTTATTTTATATTGTTTGTTTATTAATTGCATTTTATATTCCGTCTTTTACTTTCCGCACTTTACTTACTTGTGTATTGATGATATAGTGCGCATGGGCTTAGTATGTTGGTCTAAAGGTTCTCTATTTGAGGGAAAAAAGTCTAAGAGGCTACCTTTATGACAATACTTTGCCGCGCCGGACGAAGTATGTTTGGTTGAATGTGAGATATGTTCAATCGAGTATACGAAGTCCTATATTGTTGTCTTTATTTTATATGCATTGTAATATAATGCGCATGGGCTAACTAGGGTGGATTAAAGGTCCTCTATTCGAGGGAAACGTCTAAAGGCTACCTTTACCACGATGTTTTGCCGTGCCTTTTATTATGCCATTTACCCTTTGTGTATCATTGCTTTATTTACGCATGCATTGCATTCTTGTGCGCATGGGCTAACTAGGGTGGATTAAAGGTCCTCTATTCGAGGGAAATGCCTAAAGGCTACCTTTACGATGATGTTTGCCGCGTCGGACGAGGTGCACTCGATTGAATGTGAAATGTGTTCAATTGGGCACACGAGGTCCTACATTGTGTATTTGTTCAATCCATGCATTTGTTTGTGTTGTTTCAGATGCCATTTTGGTAATCTCATTCGAACGCGTTTACGAACACTACTCGAACGCGCATGCATTTTCTTTTATCATACATCAAGTCTTATCTCGTTCGAACGCGTTCTCGAACGTTATACGAACGTGAACCTTCTATTTACCGTTCGAATGCATTTTCAAACACTACACGAATGCATATACAGTGAACCGAGTCCTTTTCATCACATTTCATGCATGATTGCTTCTTGGGTGATTTCTCTTGCATTATGTAATTAATCATATCATTCCATTATTGACACTTTTACTGTTGTCATATATTTGTATTCCTGCATTTATCTATTTGATGTGTTCGTGAGATTGTGTTCAAGCATGATTGGGTTGTTAGTATGTTACTTGTTTCTTAAAGCATGATTAGGTTGTTAGGATGTTACTTGTTTCTTAAGCATGATTTAGCCATTAGTACGTTATCCCTCTATGCATGATTTGGTTATCTTCTTTCGCAATAGGTGTTCAATTTACGCTTATGTTTAGGTTGTTATTTATTTTTCGTGTTTGATGATTCAACATGTTCATGAGATTATTGTGTGATATCGTATGTTTGCCGTTTTGATGATTTAATTTATACATGCGAACTTAGGAGTAGATTATCCTTGGAAATATATGTTGCTTAGGTTTGGTTAGATTATTGCACAAATCCTTTCATTACAAGTGGCATAAGTAAGGAACCATTCTGAACCCAACGGTTTGAGGTCTTCCCTTGTGAGGGGTGAGTGCGGCCTTAAATCATTTTCCCAGTTCACACTGGGTGGCGACTCCATGTTATTTCTCCGGTTTAGTTCCCCCGTGGACTACTCCGTACTCCCAAATAGGCCGGGAGCCTAGAACAGCGTCGTCACCATCTGTTTCCTACAGTCTGGCGAGTCATCTGGGGATAGAGAATTGGCCCCGAAATAATGTCTTGTAATGTTTGTGATTTGTTCTTTAATTAACCGTGTTTACCGTGGGTTGAAAGGGGTTTGATCAAAGGCACTTTTTAAGGCTAGGTAATGGTTTGGTGTCTTCCCTCATTCACTACCTTTCTATATGGAAAAGCTGTGAAGGCACCTAGGTAATCATGTACTCGTAGCCTACTGTGATGGACTAATTTGGAGGACTCGTTATTTATTCCTGTCACCAAGCGATAAGAGCCTAAGAGGCTTGGGTTTTTAAGAGAGTTCGCTCTGCCCTCCCTCTGAGGAATCTACAACGGGAAATCCATTTGACAGTCAGTCACGCACCATAACTCGTTGGCACGTACCGTAAGGTATAAAAAAGGTGCGCTCACTTGGTCGCTCAAACCCTTGAGTGGGGAGACATAGTTGTGGGCAATCCTTCGCCAACTAGAGTCTTTGTCTACACTCTCGCAAACCCACACGTAGACCGGAGTTGTATGACCTATAGCAACTATTTCCTTGTGCTTTTGAACCATCCTCATTTGGATGCAGTTGGACTTATTGTCAGAAATTCGAACTTGTTGGGCCATTTAAACTGTGACGAGTTCGTATCCTATGACAATTGGGCCAAAAGTTTCTGAAATGTCGATGGGCCACTCTGTAGAAATTATTGCTTTATGCTTGAATTGTTTCTTTGTGCTTGTGCTTAGGACCATCATCATTTGGATTCAGTTAGACTTCTTGTAAGAAATGCGAACTTGTTGGGCCATTTAAACTGGGATGAGTTTGTATCTTATGGAAATTGGGCTAAAAGTTTCTAAAATGCCGATGGACCATCCTGTGTTCGGGCCCCTTATCATTTGAAGTTGTTTAACCATGTTATCTCAAAGGTGTAAACATGTTGGGCCTTTTCAACGGGGACAAGTTTGCACCCTGCAATAATCTGATTGAAGCTTTAAAATGACAAGAGGCCGACTTATATATTCCATGCATTGCACGCATACATGCTGACTGAGAATTTTAAAAAACACCATAGATTCTCGTTGGGTTAGGAAAGGGGGAAGACTAATCAAAAAACCGATAGCAAACATTAGTGAATCAGAGAATGAGGTATCCCGTATGGATCAGTTACAGACTAATCTCACCAAGGTTACAGAACAGTTGCAAGCCTTGATTACTGCTATGGCTAATATGGATGTGCCTCGTGCTGGAGGAAACTCCGATGATAGGAGGCGTGAGGAGCCTCCGAACTGGTTTGGGGATGACATCCCCGCTTTTGATGATGACATGGCTGAATATGCGGCAGTAAGAATGACTAGGTCTCAGGCAGAATTGCAGAAGCTCCGGGATCAGGTGGAGTCAGTTACCCGTAAACTGAAGGGTAAACATGAAGACTTGCTAGATTATGAGGCAATGACTTTTGAAGAACAGCTGTCAGCTCAGTTCAAAATGTCAGATATAGCCAAGTTCAACGGGAATGAGGATCTGAGGGTCCATCTCCGACAATATGTCTCGTAATGAGTTCAGTAGGCCTGCCACAATGCCAAGTTCAGAAGATGTTTGGGATATCGCTTGAGGGGGCACCCGTAGTGTGGTACCATAGCCTTGAAAGAAAGGTTAAGGAAGATTGGAGGGAATTAGCAGACGCCTTTCTAAAATAGTATGTTACAGATTTGGAGATCAACTTGTCGCTTCGTGACTTGGAGAGTACCAAGCAGAAGCCGGAGGAGAGCTTCAAGGAGTATGTAGACCGCTGGAGAAGCCAGCTTCTAAAGATACAAACTCGGCCCTCAGAGAATGACCAAATCAAAATGATCATCAATGGTACCAAGCCCTCCATTTATGGCAAGTTGAGAAGGATGACCTCCATGATTGCAGATTTCCGACTGCTGAGGGGGACTGTTATGGACATCGAGGAGGAAGAAGTTGAGAACAGAAAGTTCTATGGCTAGAATAGAAGGAATTTTGGGGGACATTCTGAGACCAAGCCCGCTACTGTCGAGGTTGCTGCCATCAGGAACCGGCATTTCTCTAACCTGGGGAAGCCTTTATCTAAGGTGCTTGAGAAGCTAAAAGCGCAAGGACTCCTAGAACCCTTAGAGCCTAAACCACTTACAGATCCTATACCACCCAACCTTAACCTAAGCATGTATTGCCACTTCCATCAGAGGAGAGGCCACGAAACTGAAAGCTGCACCGGCCTTAGGCATGAAATCCAAAACCTCATTGATGCCCATAAAATACCCGATCCTGAGAAAGAACAACCCAACATACACCGGAAACCCTACCGAACTATCACTCCGTCCCACCGCCTACATGATCAACTCCGGCCTTCTCGAAAGCTTTGTCCTCCAAACTCTCAACCACCTAGTTTCTTTCATTGGGATAGGGAACGACAGTAGTAGATAACCATAGGCCGATGAAGAAGGCAATGCTGCGAATGATGAAGCTGTTCCTCCTAGTTTATTTGACCTTGCATTTTTAATAAAGACATTGATTTTGTCTACTTGTTCGAACCTTTTCTTGAAGATAATAAAGACGTTCATTTCGCTTACTTGCCTGAGTCTCTTCCTTTCAACCTGCAATATGAGTATATTTGACAAAAACATGATACTCAGCGATGTTTAGAACACGGGGAATCCTCGGAGGAAGCAAGCAGAAAGACAGGATAGCCATTTAGAAATTGGGAAAAGGGCGGTGGAGTTGTCAGACTTAGAAGGAAACGAGTTCACCGAGCCAATCAACGTGGACAGGTTGAAGCAGTACTTTGGCTGAGGAAGAGAAGACCAAGCAGTCACCAAGGGAATTGGCGGAAGACCTAACCCAACGGAATAGGAAATTCATTCATGTATGCATGCACACACGTAACGTACTTGCATTCGTTTTTGTGTTTGTTCTGTTTTGTATTCAAAGGTTTCAAAGAGAAAAAAAAACGGCAAATGCAAGCCAATCAGAGCAGCAATAGTACATTACATCAGTTTCAGGAATGAATCAGCATCAGTTTTAGGGGCGAGGCCCACATCAGTATCAGTTTTGGGGCGAGGTCCACATCAGTATCAGTTTGGGGCGAGGCCCACATCAGTATCAGTATCAGTTTTGGGGATGAGTCCCGGGAGCGAGGCCCACATCAGTGTCAGTATCAGTTTTGGGGATGAGTCCCGGGGGCCGAGGCCCACATCAGTATCAGTATCAGTTTTGGGGCGAGGCCCACATCAATATCAGTTTGGGTCGAGGCCCACATCAGCATCAGTATCAGTTTTTGGGATGAGTAACGGGGGGCGAGGCCCACATCAGTATCAGTTTTGGGGCGAGGCCCACATTAGTATCAGTTTGGGGCGAGGCCCACATCAGCATTAGTATCAGTTTAGGCGATGTGTCCCAGGCGCGAGGCCCACATCAGTGTCAGTATCAGTTTTGGGGATGAGTCCCGGGGGGCGAGGCCCACATCAGTATCAGTTTTGGGGCGAGGCCCACATCAGTATCAGTTTGGGGCGAGGCCCACATCAGCATCAGTATCAGTTTTAGGGATGAGTCCCGGGGGGCGAGGCCCACATCAGTATCAGTTTTGGGGCGAGGCCCACATCAGTATCAGTTTTGGGTGAGGCCCACATCAGTATCAGTTTTGGGTGAGGCCCACATCAGTATCACTATCAGTTTTGAGGATGAGTCCCGGGGGTGAGGCCCACATCAGTGTCAGTATTCATTCATGCATGCATGCATACACGTAACGTACTTGCATTCATTTTTTGTTTTTGTTCTGTTTTGTATTTACAGGTTTCAAAGAGAAAAAAAAAAGAGAAAGCGGCAAATGCAAGCCAATGAGAAGCAGCAATAGTACAGTACATTAGTTTTAGGAATGAATTTGTATCAGTTTTAGGGGCGAGGCCCACATCAGTATCAGTTTTGGGGCGAGGCCCACATCAGTGTCATTTTGGGGCGAGGCGACATCAGTATCAGTATCAGTTTTGGGGATGAGTCCCGGGGGCGAGGCCCACATCAGTGTCAGTATCAGTTTTGGGGATGAGTCCCGAGGGGCGAGACCCACATCAGTATCAGTATCAGTTTTGGGGCGAGGCCCACATCAGTATCAATTTGGATCCAGGCCCACATCAGCATCAGTATTAGTTTTGGGGATGAGTCCCGGGGGCGAGACCCACATCAGTATCAGTTTTGGGGCGAGGCCCACATCAGTATCAGTTTGGGGCGAGGACCACATCAGTATTAGTATTATTTTTGGGAATGACCCAGGGCGAGGCCCACATCAGTGTCAGTATCAGTTTTTGGGGATGAGTCCCGGGGGGCGAGGCCCACATCAGTATCAGTATCAGTTTTGTGGATGAGTCCCGGGGGGCGAGGCCCACATCATTGCCAGTATCAGTTTGGGACGAAGCCCACATCAGTATCTGTTTGGGGCAAGGCCCACATCAGTATCTGTTTGGGGCGAGGCCCACACCAGTATCAGTTTAGGGCGAGGCCCACACCAGTATCAGTTTATGGCGAGTCCCACATCAGTATTAGTTTGGGGATGAGTCGCAGGGTCGTGACCCACATCATCAACAGTTTTGGGGATGCATCACAGGGCGAGACCCACATCATCAGCAGTTATTGGGATGCGTCCCAGGGTCGTGGACCCACTGTATCGGCAATTGTAGTTCCGGGATACGTCACAGGGTCGAGGCCCACACATCATCAGAACGCCGTAAATGGCACTCCGAAAGTGGAGCATGGTTCGGAAATGGACCATTATTACATCAGACACCGAAAATGGCACTCCGAAATGGAGCACGGTTCGGAAATGGACCAAGGAAGGCCTAACCCATTGGAATTGGAAACACATCCATGCATACATATCATATACATGCAATTTTTGTTTTATATTCGCAGGTTTGTAGCGGCAAAGACCATCTCATCAAGTAACGGTTCGAAAATGAGCCACATTCTCGCACATCACGGTTCAAAAATGGACCACAACAGATGCCGAAAATGGCACTCCAAAAAAGAGCATACATAACAGATGCCGAAAATGGCACTCCAAAAATAGAGCACACACAACAGATGTCGAAAATGGCACTCCAAAAATAGAGCACACACAACAGATGCCGAAAATGGCACTCCAAAAATGGAGCACAGTTCGAAAATAGACCACCAGATCAACTCAGTTCGAAGCAGCAGACAAGTCAGGTGGCAGCTGGCGAGCCAGGTAAGTAAAAAATACATTGCATAACTTTGATAGGATTGTCATTGTGACACACTGCACAAGTCCCATCAAAGTGGGGGCGACTGTAGGCACTGTATTTTTGCATGTAAGTCACGATGATGAGTCTCGTATGGAGACACTACCTCTTTAATTGTATAAGCCGCAGGAAATAGACGTCGGAAGAAAAGGGTCAAGAATTGACACATTGATGGATTTAATTCACTAGATTAGCTTCGGGTTCGCTTGTTGGACCTCTGTTTCAAAACACACCCTTAGCCCAACCCCCCCGCAAGACACACACCGAGCCCACACATCACTAAACCAAACAACCAAGCCCACCAAATGGACCGAGCCCACACGCCCAATGAAACCCTAAGCCACACGCCCACTCACCTTCCAATAACAAAACACACATTAAACACATGCATAAATCAAGCCAAATCCCCTTCCTAAATTAAAGAAATCCCATGGATCCCTTGCCTAATTAAACTAAATCATATCCCTAACTAAAAAAGAATAAATCAAATCACTTCCCTAATTAAAAGATTTTTCCCAATCAAATACTAATTAAAAGATATCACATTTATTAACAAATCTCTTTCCTTCTCAAACAAGGATAGCCCTCATCCATTTGCCTATAAAAAGAACCTTTCACCAACACATCCAACCCTAGTCAATTCACGCATATTCACATAAGAAACAGCCTTGCATTGCCGTCCAAAAATGAAAACAAAAAAAATACCTTGCCTAGCTGCATAAACCCCTCACTGCCGCACATCACAAGCCCTCCACTCACCCATAAAACTTCACGCCTAATCAACACCTTGACAGTCCACTCAATTCACGCCTCTCCTTCACAGTCCACTCAATTCATGCCACTACCCTTCACAGTCCACTCAATAAACGCAACAAACAGCCCCTTAACGCATCAACACACTGCCTAAATCAACAGCCCCTTAACGCATCTACACACTGCCTAAATCAACAGCCATTCACGCAAAATACCCCTGAACTACACCTAAAAACTGCCCAAATTAACCCAAAACAGTGACCAGAAAATACCCTTAAAATAGTAGTAAAACAGCAGTGAAACGGAGCGAAAACAGCGGCCCAAACAGTGAAATCGCGAGGGAAAATGTTGAACCAGTGAACCAGAGGAGTTGCGGAGCATCAACCCTTCCGACGACCGTGTACCGTACTTCCGAGAGACGATTTAAAAAGTTAGACCTGAGGGCACTTTTCTTATTTATTTTCATTCATCTTTTAATTGTTTTATTTATTTTCTTCGCATGAGAGTCGCTTGTGGATGCATGTTGTGGCCTTTGAATGGATGGGAAAATGTATCGTCTCTTGTGGTATTTAGGATGGAAACCCAGACGTAAATTCCGTAGCCGAATCCGAATGGACGGTAGTGCGGTCTGTACTTGGGAAACAACTCCACGTACCACTTGAGCAAACGGCACATCTTATTTTATATTGTTTGTTTATTATTCACATTTTATATTCCGTCTTTTACTTTCCGCACGTTACTTGCTTGTGTATTGATGATGTAGTGGGCATGGGCTTAGTATGTTGGTCTAAAGGTTCTCTATTTGAGGGAAGAAAAGTCTAAAAGGCTACCTTTATGACAATACTTTGCCGCGCCAGACGAAGTATGTTCGGTTGAATGTGAGATATGTTCAATCGAGTATACGAAGTCCTATATTGTTGTCTTTATTTTAAATGCACTGTAATATAATGCGCATGGGCTAACTAGGGTGGATTAAAGGTCCTTTATTCGAGGGAAACGCCTGAAGGCTACCCTTACAATGATGTTTTGCAGCGTCTTTTATTATGCCATTTACCATTTGCGTATCATTGCTTTATTTACGCAGGCATTGCATTCTTGTGCGCATGGGCTAACTAGGGTGGATTAAAGGTCCTCTATTCGAGGGAAATTCCTAAAGGCTACTGTAGACAACAGGACCTGGGCGACGCACGCTCTAGGCTCGCGGCCTAGTTGGGAGTACGAAATAACATGGAGTCGCCACCCGGTGTGAACCAGGACAAAGATTTAAGGCCGCACTCACCCCTCGCAAGGGAAGACCTCAAACCGTTGGGTTCGGAATGGTCCCTTACTTATGTCACTTGTGATGATATGATTTGTGCAATAAACTAACGAATCTATTCAACATTAATGCTCAAGGGTACTTAGATCTAACATGCTTTCATCCAAATAATTCCACACAATGTAACACACCAAGCATATTGAACCATTAAATCAACATGTATAAATCATTACCCAAACGCATCATAAACTAAGAACATGCATAATGAACAACCTAAACATGCTTTAACAAATAAATAACAAACTAATTAAACCATGTTTTAAATAATAAACAAATAACCTAAAGACTATAACATGCTCAAATACAAGTTAGGATGAGACGAGATACGTGTATCTTAAGTGGTACGTGGCATTGTATCCCGAGTGCAGACCATACTACCGTCCATTCGGAATCGGCTATGGAATTTACGTCCGGGTTTCCATCCGATATACCACAAAAGGGAACACATATCCCGCTCATCCAACAATCACATCATGCTTCAAACGACTCTCATGCAATTATATATCAAAATAAATAAAACAAAAATAAAGAAGATAAGTAAAAAAAGGTACCCTCAGGTCTAACCTATTTTGTCGTCTCACGAAAGGGCGTTACCGTCCGTTGGAAGGGTGAATGATCCGTAACTCTTTCGGTTCACCAACTCAACGTCTTTTCTTGCTGTTTTGTTGTTCGGGCTGCTGTGTTCAAGTCCGTTTCGCTGCTGCTTCGCTGCTACGTTTCAGGTCACTGTCTTGATGGTTTAGCGGACTATTTTGGGTGATTTTGAAGGCTTAGGGAGGTGCGTTTGTGAGGATTTTTTAGGGAAACTTTATGGAGGTTTTCGGGACTGTTTTGAGCAGTTTGGGGACTGCTCATGGCTCGATTTTTGAGGGCTGTGTGATGTTTTTATGTTGAGTGATTTAAGGGGCTGGTCGTTTGTTAAGTGTGGCAGTTTTTTTGTATTCGTTTTATCACATGGAGAGCAGTGTGCTCTTGAATGAAACACGTGAGCGGTTACTAAATAGACGTGAGGCAGTGTGAGTCTAGCTAAGTGGAGAAGTTTTATGGTGCAGTGAGCTTGCGTGTGTGGTGCAGGTGTGGCTACATGATGGGCAGTAAGTGCGTGGGAAGTTGACTGAAGCTAGTGGGCTGGTGGTCGGTGTGTGCGAGTAGGTGGCAATGGCGTTTAGGCGTGAAGATTATGAGGGTGGCGTGGGCTGTTGAAGCGGCAAAAGGGCAAGGTGGCTTATGTGTTTAAGAGATGTGTGAGGCTGATTGGACATGGAGGAAATTAGTGTGGCGTGAGTTAGGAGGGGCAGGTGGCTTGTGGGTTATTGTTTGTCGAAGCGGCAAAGTTGATTGGCGAGATGCTTTGTGCTTTTGAGTTGAACGTGATGAGTGGGCGTGAAGGCTGGGTGTTAGGTTTAGGCGTGGAAGCTTGTGTGATTTATTGGCAGTTTAATGGTGAGAATGGAGAGAGGCTAGGCGTGTGGGTATTAGGGTTGATTTTGTGAGGACGAGCCAGCCAGTCAGGGTTTGAATGTGTGGAGAGAGGTTATTTTTATAGGCAAGGGGATGCGTTTTACCTTGTTGGGGAGGGAATAAGATTTGTGTGTTTAAGAGGGATATCTTTAATTTAGTATGTGATAGGGAAAATCTTTTAATTAAGGGAAGTGATTTGATTTATTCTTTTTAGTTAAGGATATGATTTATTTAATTTAGGAAGGTGATTTAATTAAATTAGGAATGTGTTTTATTTAAATTAGGAATTTAATTTAATTTAATTTCAAGTTCAATTTAATTGGTGAATGTGATTTAATTTAATTTAAGTTTAATTTTAATTGGTTTTAATTGTTTAATTTGTGAGATGTGTTTTAAATATTTTAATTATTTTTTGATGTGATTTAATGGGTTTGGTGTGTGTTTTAAAACAGATGTCCAACATGCGAACCCGAAGCGAAACACGCGAGTTAACTCTGACAAAATGCTAATTTCCAACGTTACCCTTCCAACGTCCGTTTCCCGCGGCTTTCACAACTAAGAGGAGTAGTGTCTCCATGTGAGACTCATCATCGGGCTTATATGCAAAAATGCAATGCCTACAGTCGCCCCCACTTTGATGGGACTTGTGCAGTATGTGACAATGACAATCCTATCAAAGTACGTGCAATTCATTTTTACTTACCTGGCTCGCCAGCTGCCACCTTATCTGCTTGCTGCTTCGAACTGAGTTGATCTGGTGGTGAGGTGCTGCTGACGACCCTGAGGTTCATCCCTGCAAGATGCTGCGATCTCTAGGAATAACTACCGAACTGAACTGATGTGAGGTGGTTCATTCCCGAACCGTTGCTTGAGGTGGTCCATTCCCGAACCGTAACTGTGAGGTGATGAGGGTCTTATTCCCGAATGGTGATGAGGGTCTTGTTCCCGAATTGTGATGAGATTGATGGCGAGGTGTTATGACCTCTTGGTCTTGTTCCCGAACCACCGAGTGGGTTTTGTTCTCGAAGTGAGCTGAGGGTCTTGTTCCCTGAATTGTGGGTCTTGTTCCCGATTTGAGTTGAGGGTCTTGTTCCCTGAATTGTGGGTCTTGTTCCCGTGGGTTTTGTTCCCGATTTGAGTTGAGGGTCTTGTTCCCTGAATTGTGGGTCTTGTTCCCGAAGTGAGCTGAGGGTCTTATTCCCTGAATTGTGGGTCTTGTTCCCGTGGGTCTTGTTCCCGATTTGTGTTGAGGGTCTTGTTCCCCGAATTGTGGGTTTTGTTCCCGTGGGTCTTGTTCCCGAAGTGAGCTGAGGGTCTTGTTCCCTGAATTGTGGGTTTTGTTCCCGAACTGTTGATGTGATGTGGTCCATTCCCGAACTGTTTCTCCATTCTTGGATTGCCATTCCCGGCGTGCCATTCTCGGCGTGTGCATTCTCGAGCTATCCATTCCCGGACTATATCTCCATTCTCGGAGTGCCATTCCCTGCGTGCCATTCTCGGCGTGTCCATTCCCGGACTAAACTGATCTGATGTAATGTGGGCCTCGCCCCCAGAGTGCTATATCTGGCAGAACTGATCTGATGTAATGTGGGCCTCGCCCCCAAAATGCCATACCTGGCAATGCTGATATTGATAAAGATGTGGGCCTCGCCCCCAGAGTGCCATACCCGGCAAGACTGATATTGATGCTGATGTGGGCCTCGGCCTTGGGATTCATTCCAAATTCTGACGACATGGGCCTCAGCCCTGGGATTCATTCCAAATTCTGAAGACGTGGGCCTCGGCCCTGAAATTCATTCCAAATTCTGAAGAAGTGGGCCTCGGCCCTGGGATTCATTCCCTGGATTCACTCCAAATTCTGACGACGTGGGCCTCGGCCCTGGGATTCATTCCCTTAGGATTCATTCCTGAAACTCTGACGATGTGGGTCTCGGCCCATGATTCATTCTTGAAACTGATGATAATGTGGGCCTCGACCCTAGGATTTATTCCCGATGTTGCTGATAGTGTGGGCCTCGACCCTGAGTTGATACTGATGTGGGCCTCGCCCCAAATTGATATTGATGTGGGGCTTCGCCCCCAGACTGAAACTGATGCGGGCCTTGCCCCAAAACTGATACTGATGTGGGCCTCAACCCCGGGACTTATCCCCAAACGAATACTGATACGGGCCTCGACCCCAAACTGAAACTGATGTGGGCCTCGCCCCAAACTGATGTGGGCCTCGCCCCAAACGGATACTGATGTGGGGCATCGCCCCCAGACTGAAACTGATGTGGGCATTGCCACAAAACTGATATTGATGTGGGCCTCACCCCCGGGACTCATCCCCAAAACTGAAACTAATATGTTGCTGATTCTGGTTGGCTTGTCTTTACCGCTTTCTCTTTTTCCTTTTTTGAAACCTGTGAATACAAAACGAAACAAACACAAAAAGAATGCAAAATACGTTACGTGTATGCATGGATGCATGAATGAATTTCCTATTCCGTTGGGTTAGGTCTTCCGCCAGTTCTCCACGTGATTGATCAGTCTTCTTTCTGGTTTCATGACTTAATATCTTGTTATGTCCCTGATTCGCGATGTGGGAGACTGGTCGCCCCCAGTCTTGGTTTACCTTTCTAGTCTCCGCTGTTTGCACTTGGTCAATATGAACCACATGATGGGGCCTTCCATATCATCATGTTATGTCACATGCTACGAAATAGTCCCAATAGTTATACATATCATTGTCCTCAAAGAATGCTCAGTAATGAAACCAGGGAACCTTCAAAACATTCAATGCAACTCAAATCCAAGTCTTTGAACAAATGATCTATGCCAGACACAAAGTGTGTGTGTGCAAATGTTCTTTCACAGCTTAATCTTTAGGTAAGCTAACTCGATGATTTCGTTTCAAAAATCGGGATCGATGGGTCAAACCAACCTAGATGTCTCAATTATACCTGCAGTTGCTTTTATGTGCTCAATGTGGTATGGTTTTCTTTGTCTTTCTTTGTCTTTTTTTTCTTTTCATTCGTTTTGAACTTCTTTTTGCTTTTCTTTTCTTTTTCTTTTTTTTTTTCTTTTTTTTTTCACACACCTACCCTTTAATGTAGCATTTCTCCTCATGGTGGTCCTAATACTCGCCCATGGGTAGCTTCACGCTTATCGGTTATAGGCGGTTCAATTCTTTTCTTTAGAGACTTTATTTTATTCTCAACCATACCACACATCATAACATAAGCAAATCAATATAGACATTTAGGAAAACGGTCATTCACCGACCTACAATTTCATCAACTAGTCATTTTGCTAACTACTCAGGTTTTCACCGCTAAGAACCTATAGTGAGGTGCTTACGAGTCTAACATAGATCAATCCCTCAAAGTATCGGATAAAAGCACGTCAAAGGTTTATTATTTCTAAGGTTTCTCCCTAAGGCAATCAGTTTCATCATCGGACTTATGTCTAACTATCAAGGACTAAAAACAAATAATTTTTCTTTCTTTTTTTTTTTCTTTTTTTTTTTCTTTTTTTTCTTTTTTTTTTTATTTTATTTTATTTTTTTTTTTTTGAAGGCCCCCCAATGGTCTTTCTATCATTTCAGTAAAGTTTTATGTTCCTTGGTTTCCTTTTCCACGATATCCAAGTTTGCTAAACTCTTCTTGACAAGTCTTCTTTTATCCCTAACCCAACGGATATCTATGATGGCTTTTAAGACACGAGGGTTAACATGATGCATGTATGCATGAGATGCATGTGATGTATGAGACACAATATGCATGGGGTTATCAAAAGCTTAAAGGGTGGCCCCTATAGGTCATACAACTATGGTTCACATGTGGGTTTACAGGAGTTTGGACAAAGGCTCTCGTTTGACGAAGGATTACCCACAACTAGGACTCCCCACTCAAGGGTTCAAGCGACCAAGTGAGTGCACCTTTTTTATACCTTACGGTACGTGCCAACGAGTTACGGTGTGTGACTAACTGTCGAATGGATTTCCCGTTGTAGATTCCCCAGAGGGAGGGTGGAGCGAGGCTCTCTTAAGTACCCAAGCCCCTTAGGCTCTTATCGCTTGATGTCAGGAATAAACAACGAGTCCTCCAAACTAGTCTGTCACAACGAGCTACAAGTGATGATTTATCTAGGTGCCTTCACAGCTTTTCCCCGAAGGGTAGTGAGTAAAGGAAGACACCCAACCATCACCTAGCTTCAACAAAGCCTTTGATTAACCCCCTCAAACCACTATAGAAATGGTCAACTAATGCACAAATTATACACATCACAAGACATGATTTCGAGGCCGATTCAAAATATCCCCAGTGGAGTCGCCAGACTGTAGACAACAGGACCTGGGCGACGCACGCTCTAGGCTCGCGGCCTAGTTGGGAGTACGAAATAACATGGAGTCGCCACCCGGTGTGAACCGGGACAAAGATTTAAGGCCGCACTCACCCCTCGCAAGGGAAGACCTCAAACCGTTGGGTTCGGAATGGTCCCTTACTTATGTCACTTTTGATGATATGATTTGTGCAATAAACTAACTGAATCTATTCAACATTCATGCTCAAGGGTACTTAGATCTAACATGCTTTCATCCAAATAATTCCACACAATGTAACACACCAAGCATATTGAACCATTAAATCAACATGTATAAATCATTACCCAACGCATCATAAACTAAGAACATGCATAATGAACAACCTAAACATGCTTTAACAAATAAATAACAAACTAAATTAAACCATGTTTTAAATAATAAACAAATAACCTAAAGACTATAACATGCTCAAATACAAGTTAGGATGAGACGAGATACGTGTATCTTAAGTGGTACGTGGCATTGTATCCCGAGTGCAGACCATACTACCATCCATTCGGAATCGGCTATGGAATTTACGTCCGGGTTTCCATCCGATATACCACAAAAGGGAACACATATCCCGCTCATCCAACAATCACATCATGCTTCAAACGACTCTCATGCAATTATATATCAAAATAAATAAAACAAAAATAAAGAAGATTAGTAAAAAAAGGTGCCCTCAGGTCTAACCTATTTTGTCGTCTCACGAAAGGGCGTTACACGTCCGTTGGAAGGGTGAATGATCCGCAACTCTTTCGGTTCACCAACTCAACGTCTTTCCTTGCTGTTTTGTTGTTCGGGCTGCTGTTTCAAGTCCGTTTCGCTGCTGCTTCGCTGCTACGTTTCAGGTCACTGTCTTGATGGTTTAGCGGACTATTTTGGGTGATTTTGAAGGCTTAGGGAGGTGCGTTTGTGAGGATTTTTTAGGGAAACTTTATGGAGGTTTTGGGACTATTTTGAGCAGTTTGGGGACTGCTCATGGCTCGATTTTGGAGGGCTGTGTGATGTTTTTATGTTGAGTGATTTAAGGGGCTGGTCGTTTGTTAAGGTGGCAGTTTTGTATTCGTTTTATCACATGGAGAGCAGTGTGCTCTTGAATGAAACACGTGAGCGGTTACTAACTAGACGTGAGGCAGTGTGAGTCTAGCTAAGTGGAGAAGTTTTATGGTGCAGTGAGCGTGCGTGTGGTGCAGGTGTGGCTACATGATGGGCAGTAAGTGCGTGGGAAGTTGACTGAAGCTAGTGGGCTGGTCGGTTGTGTGCGAGTAGGTGGCAATGGCGTTTAGGCGTGAAGATTATGAGGGTGGCGTGGGCTGTTGAAGCGGCAAAAGGGCAAGGTGGCTTATGTGTTTAAGAGATGTGTGAGGCTGAATGGGCATGGAGGAAATTAGTGTGGCGTGAGTTAGGAGGGGCAGGTGGCTTGTGGGTTATTGTTTGTCGAAGCGGCAAAGTTGATTGGCGAGATGCTTTGTGCTTTTGAGTTGAACGTGATGAGTGGGCGTGAAGGCTGGGTGTTAGGTTTAGGCGTGGAAGCTTGTGTGATTTATTGGCAGTTTAATGGTGAGAATGGAGAGAGGCTAGGCGTGTGGGTATTAGGGTTGATTTTGTGAGGACGAGCCAGCCAGTCAGGGTTTGAATGTGTGGAGAGAGGTTATTTTTATAGGCAAGGGGATGAGTTTTACCTTGTTGGGGAGGGATAAGATTTGTGTGTTTTAGAGGGATATCTTTAATTTAGTATGTGATAGGGAAAATCTTTTAATTAAGGGAAGTGATTTGATTTATTCTTTTTAGTTAAGGATATGATTTATTTAATTAGGAAGGTGATTTAATTAAATTAGGAATGTGTTTTATTTAAATTAGGAATTTAATTTAATTTAATTTCAAGTTCAATTTAATTGGTGAATGTGATTTAATTTAATTTAAGTTTAATTTTAATTGGTTTTAATTGTTTAATTTGTGAGATGTGTTTTAATATTTTAATTATTTTTGGATGTGATTTAATGGATTTGGTGTGTTTTAAAACAGATGTCCAACATGCGAACCCGAAGCGAAACACGCGAGTTAACTCTGACAAAATGCTAATTTCCAACCTTACCCTTCCAACGTCCGTTTCCCGCGGCTTTCACAACTAAAGAGGTAGTGTCTCCATGTGAGACTCATCATCGGGCTTATATGCCAAAATGCAATGCCTACAGCTACCTTTACCAAGATGTTTGCCGCGTCGGACGAGGTGCACTCGATTGAATGTGAGATGTGTTCAATTGAGCACACGAGGTCCTACATTGTGTATTTGTTCAATCCATGCATTTGTTTGTGTCGTTTCAGATGCCATTTTGGTAATCTCGTTCGAATGCATTTCCAAACGCTACACGAACGTACGTATTCTGTCTCAGTCCATTCGAACGCGTTTACGAACGCTACTCGAATGCGCATGAGTTTTTTTTATCATGCATCAGGTCTTATCCGTTCAAACGTGTTCTCGAACGCTATATGACGTGAACCTTCTGTTTACCATTCGAACGTATTTTCAAACGCTACACGAACGCATATACAGTGAACCGAGTCCTTTTCATCACATTTCATGCATGATTGCTTCTTGGGTGATTTCTCTTGCATTATGTAATTAATCATATCATTCCATTATTGACACTTTTACTGTTGTCATATATTTGTATTCCTGCATTTATCTATTTGATGTGTTCGTGAGATTGTGTTCAAGCATGATTGGGTTGTTAGTATGTTACTTGTTTCTTAAAGCATGATTAGGTTGTTAGGATGTTACTTGTTTCTTAAGCATGATTTAGCCATTAGTACGTTATCCCTCTATGCATGATTTGGTTATCTTCTTTCGCAATAGGCGTTCAATTTACGCTTATGTTTAGGTTGTTATTTATTTTTCGTGTTTGATGATTCAACATGTTCATGAGATTATTGTGTGATATCGTATGTTTGTCGTTATGATGATTTATTTTATACATGCGAACTTAGGAGTAGATTATCCTTGGAAATATATGTTGCTTAGGCTTGGTTAGATTATTGCACAAATCCTTTCATTACAATTGGCATAAGTAAAGGACCATTCTGAACCCACAGTTTGAGGTCTTCTCTTGCGAGGGGTGAGTGCGGCCTTAAATCATTTTCCCGGTTCACACCGGGTGGCGACTCCATGTTATTTCTCCGGTTTAGTTCCCCCGTGGACTACTCCGTACTCCAAACTAGGCCGCGAACCTAGAACAGCGTCGTCCATATCTGTGTCCTACAGGCGCGTCGTGACATCTAACGTGTGCCGCATCATGCTAACCTGCACCGGAGACACATGTCAAAATCTGAGAAATTTGACTTGCTAATGTCCGCCGTGCCACGTGTCATCATCATAGAAGATCTGCTAACATGTGTTGTGCCACGTGTCACAATATTATGGTGCTGATACTCCGCGTGACTCGTGTTATATTCTGAATGGACCGAATCATCTGTGAATCACCTTCTGCCATGTGTCAACATGTCATTGGACCAATCTTACCACGTGCCACATGTCAAAATTCTACTAGGCTGATGAAATCTGCGTGCCACGTCAGCAAGACAACAATCCCACATGCATTTGACCAGTCAACACGTCTGCGCGTCGCGACGCAAGAAGGAATTCCACGTCGCGACGCGTGGCCAATCATATGCCTATAAATCGAAGCCATTTGCAGCTCATTTCTTATGTGCTTTCCTTGGGATTTTTTCCCTGATTTTATAGGATATCATCTATTTTGTAAATTATTAATAATATTTAAATTATGTATTTCTATTTTTTATTTTTATTACAGCATTTTATTTATTTACTTTTATGTTTTGTAGTTAAATTTCCGCTGGGGTAAAAGGTGAAACATTTAATATAATTATCTAGGTTAATCTCACTTAATTATAATATTTAAATTATAATTTAATCGGATTAATTAATGGCGAACTTTATTACTGCCTATGTGGTTGGTTTAAATATAAATTACTTTACCGCCTATATGGCTGGTACTTATGTGACAGATAATTACCGCCTATATAGCTGGTGTAATTGGACTAAATGGATTACCGCCTATATGGGTGGTTTTAAATGTTTAACATTATTAATTCCTGAGAAAGGAAAATAATTTATATATTATAATAAGTGAGATTCCTAGATATGAAATATTAAATGTGGATCATTTAACCATCAGCATTGTCTTTTATTCTAGGGAAGTGATGAAACACAATATTCACATTCTTAATAATTGATTCAATTATATATTAGGTAATTCTTTAGTTTTTTTATTGAGTCTTAAGCTTAATGCTTCTTGTTGTCTGATCACCAATAAGATTGATGTGGTAAACTTAAAATGAACTTGGAAAATGGATTTTAGGTTTCAGCCTTAGATTCAATAGCTCACGATCTTTCTTGAGGATAGATAACGCTTTAATAGATTTCCTTACAGGATAGACATATACCTGTTGGGCGGGGGTAACCACAATTGGAACTTGATCTTAATGAATCCAGGTAATTTGGTTAACATAGACATATGGTTTAATTGGATTACATTAGGTATAGGCAGCTGACCATCGATAGAGGCTTTTGCATAATTTCATGTTCCAGGTTAGCAAACTGATTTATTACACATATATAAGAGAATCAATTCATCTTTATAATAATATTTTGTGGAGTCACAACCCTAGATCTTTGAGTCTTTTGTTATTTTCCTTAGTATTTTCTTTTGCCTTTTTTATTTATTTATTTAGCAAATCCACAATCAACCAACCAATCAAGCGATCATTCTCTTCTCCCTCAATTAGATACATGTAAATAAATAGTATCAATAATTAATAACAACAGTAGGAATTAAGTCCTCGTGAGATGGATATTTTTATACTACTTGAACGATACGTGCACTTGCGTTATACGCGTGTGATTGCACCGTTAAAGGCGTACATGTTGGACAATTATGACCCATAGCGTCACTATTTGTACAGATCATGGTGTTGTTGTACAAATTAACTATGTGACAAATGAGATTGCTCTCTTATCATTTGTGATTAGATCACCATGATGTATAAATGATATGAGGTCCTTATGATTTGTTCCTGGATTTAGAATGATATGAGACAGTATCAGTCCATGAAGGATAAATCATTAAATATCCCTAGTCAGAGTATTATCGAGATTGGACATCGAAAATGGGTAAAAGACTAGTATTACACTTGTGCGCGTTGTGAGGGCACAACGACATAGTTCTCATATATTTGGGTATAGGATACTCATGCAAGTGTAATAGGAGGTTATGTTTTACCGATGGTACGGGAAACAGCTTCGCTCTGGATAGACCCCGCGGAATCCCATGTTGGAGTTTCTAAAACATGTCCCAAGATCATATAAGCATGTAAATAAGAATGAATAAGGATGAAGAGTGGCGGAAACACACTTACATCGATCGGTTTGTGGATCCGTTGAGCAACAAAATTTCTCCCTTTGTGCAGTGAGGGTTTCGGCCAAGATGAATGGGGAAGCTCCAAGCTTTGTTTGAACCTTCCAAGCTCAAGAATTAGTTTCCCATAACACCTTTGTATGATCCCTTGATGGTGCTAGCCTTGTGTGAACTTTTGCTTCAAAAACAATACACTTTTCTTCACAAACTTTTGAAAGGAAATGAAGAAAAATGGGAGAGCTGTGAACTGTCACAGTTTCGGTCAAGAGAAGAAGAGAGAAAGTGATGATTTTTTATTTCAAAATCAATTTATATTTGTGTCAAAATAATTGTCAAACATATACCAAACCCTTGGTTGGTATATGACACAAATCCATCACCATACTTTGCCTTTGAGTGTTGTATACACTATCACCAAAACCCATCACACAAAAGTGAATTAAATGACAAGTGATGTGATGGTTGATGTGACATGTGGGCCCCACTTGATTCCGAATGCGAGTGGGCCCGCAAACACTCTCGGGCTCGGGTTCGATAATTCCGAATTAGCGAACTTTCGTCGCGACGTTAATTAAATCAAATTTAATTAAATAATCATGCCTAGCAAAATTACTATTCACGTCGCTAACGAATTAACTCCAAATTAATTCGTTTGCCCGAATTAAAATCTAATTTTAATTCCGCGTCGAAATCGAATTTCGTTTAATATATCGAATATATTATTTTAATGATTAATTCCAAATTAATCTTTCTCTCTCTTCAAATAGTACTTTATCCAAGATAAAGTCTCTCCGTAATTAATCCAAGATTAATTGAGTTCGAATCATACGTCATCGGTGAATCTTCGGGAAGCGACCCAAGAGATCTCTAGATATGTTGGCAGTAAATCCGGTCGTCGGTTTATCCGAACACGTACGTACCAAGCACTACGTTTTTACCGATTTACGAGACAAGGTTGGCTTCTAGCAAAGCGCCATGCCTACCCAATTCTCTAGAAATATTCTTACTGGAATATAAGATCTTTGTCAGGCGTAGTATACCGTAGTATAGTGTATAGCGATCCAGTATCAGATGTCACGTGCAAGGCCTGGGGCTGGAATAGTGTCTGCCCCGTACGAAGCACATATCAGATATCAAGCAACTAGTCTCTTTGAATCGGATAATCATGACCTTGTCATATTATCCCGATGGTTGCAACACTATAGAGAACCAGTTCTGAATCCCTGTGTGATCATCATCTTCATATGTCTGAAGTGATACTTACATCTTGACATCACATCCAATGCACTACGATTCTCAATAAACCCAGAAGAGGCGTTCACAGAACCTGTTAAAGCCCTGGACGACCAAAACCAAAGTTTACCGATTGTCTTAAGCATTAGCGATGCGAGTCTCAGGTTAAGACCAAATACACCTACCCTGACGTGGACTCCCATAGACACATGTACATACTACCAATGGGATTCCACGGGGTCTATCCAGAGCGAAGCTGTTTTCCATACCATCGGTAAAACACAACCTCTTATTGCACTTGCATAAGTATCATATACTTAAATATATGAGAACTATGCCGTTATGCCCTCACAACGCGCACAAGTGCAATACTAGTCTATTCCGCATTATCGATGTCCAATCTCGATAATACTACGACTATGGATATTTAATGATTAAATCTTTATGGATTGATACTGTCTCATATCATCTCAATCCGATACTAATCATATAGACTTCTACCATTTATATTAAAGTAAATAAATTTACAAGACGGTAAAAGGCAATTTCATTAATACATAGTTAATTTTGTACAAAAACACAATGTCTTTTACAAACAGTGACGCTATGGGTCATAACTGTCCAACAATCTCCCACTTGGCCTATAACCAGTCACTCAAGCATCTAATACCTGAACTTTGTACATGTCGCTCAAACTTTTCCTGTGAAATAGCTTTCGTCAGCGGATCTGCCATGTTGTCATCTGATGCGACCTTCTCGACCTTCACATCGCCACGATGTATAATCTCACGAATCAGATGAAAACATCGAAGAACATGTTTGGATCATTGATGAGACCGTGGTTCCTTAGCCTGCGCTATAGCCCCGTTATTGTCACAATACAATGAAACTGGCTCAGCTGCTAACGGAACTACTCCTAATCCAATTAGGAATTTTCGGATCCAAACTGCCTCATTTGCTGTTTCTGCCGCAACAATGTACTCCGCTTCTGTTGTTGAATCGGCAACAGTATCTTGCTTGGAAGATTTCCAGCTCACTGCTCCGTTATTCAAACAAAAAATATACCCAGATTGCGACTTAAAGTCGTCTTGGTCGGTTTGGAAACTTGCATCGGTATACCCAGATACCTCAAGTTTTCCATCTCCATAGATTAAGAAGGCATCCTTAGTTCGTCTAAGATACTTAAGGATACTCTTAACTGCCATCCAGTGACCTTCACCAGGATCGGCCTGATAGCGACTACACATGCTCAAAGGATAGGAGACATCAGGTCGCGTACATATCATGGCATACATGATTGATCCGACTACCGAGGCGAACGGTATCCGACTCATGTTGTCTCTCTCATCTTGAGTTTTAGGACACATGTCCTTAGATAGATAGACGCCATGTGACAGTGGTAACTGTAGACGCTGGTTTTCGCCCGAGGTCCACAATCGAGAATTTGTAGTTTGGGGCGTTAGCGATCCTGCAAAACAAAGGTGTAGAGTGAGCGGGAGTACTGCCCACCGGTGTGGTGGGTGCCGGGGGCACTCCGACGCCCAAGTCAGTAAATGAACATATGTAGTAATAGATGGAAGGTCAAGGTTAGATGTTACCCTGAATTCCGTTGAATGCCGTGAGGCGGTAAGTGGCAGGAGTGGCTAGCTTGAGAATGTCCCAAAGCTATGGGTAGGAGAGCTAGAAGTTGGATCTGGTTGAGCTATGAGAGTTTGATCCCCCCTTTTTCTCATGAAGCCTCCTTTCCTTTATACCCTCCTGAGGGTATGTCCTTAATCACATTTGATCACTCGTAACGGTCGACTTCATGAGGGATATTTACTTCTTTTACCCGTTGTAGATTGGAACGGCTGGTTATGAATGGCGTTTATGAGCCAAGGCGTTATGTGGACTGACCTTTGGATGATCATTCGGTTGCTGGTGATGGTGTTCAGTAGGCCTGGGCCTGCGCCATGTCTTTGGGGTTTGATTAGAGAGCTTCGGGGGTGTATTTGGTAGTGGTCCTGGAGCAAAATGTCGAAATTACCCTTGGACCAAATTTGGCCCGTACAGTTTGTCCCCTACTCTCTAAGTCAAGGAGTCATTGGCTTGGAGAGTATTTGATGCGCGTGTCGAGCCATTCGATGCAGGTGTACCTGAGCGTTGATGCTACCTATTGATTGAACCGAACGAATGTCAAGTTATGAACTTGAATCTACATGATCCATCATGGATGTGTCCAGTCAAATGAGCTAGATGAAGGTCAAGATCATGAACTTGACTCTATAAGAGCCGTTAGGGAAGTACCCAGTTAGCTGAACCAGGTGAAGGTCAGGATATATGTCATACGACATGGGTAATATACGTCTTCAACTTGACTCGACATGAGTCCATGGGGATGTCCCCGGTTGACTGATCTAGATGAAGATTCTGGATATAATTCACTTGACATGTGGAATCCATGTCTACAATATGACTCGACATGAGTCCATGGGGATGTCCCCGGTCGACTGATCTAGATGAAGATTGAGGATATAATTCACCTGACATGTGCAATCCGTGTCTACAATATGACTCGACATGAGTCTATGGGGGATGTCCCCGGTCGACTGGACTTGATGAGTCCAGGAAGATACAAGTCATACGATATGTGTAATCCATGTCTACAACTTTGACTCGACATGAGTCTATGGGGGATGTCCCCGGTCGACTGGACTTGATGAATCCAGGAAGATACAAGTCATACGAGATGTGTAATCCATGTCTACAACTTTGACTCGACATGAGTTTATGGGGGATGTCCCCGGTCGACTGGACTTGATGAATCCAGGAAGATACAAGTCATACGACATGTGTAATCCATGTCTACAACTTTGACTCGACATGAGTCTATGGGGGATGTCCCCGGTCGACTGGACTTGATGAGTCCAGGAAGATACAAGTCATACGACATGTGTAATCCATGTCTACAACTTTGACTCGACATGAGTCTATGGGGGATGTCCCCGGTCGACTGGACTTGATGAGTCCAGGAAGATACAAGTCATACGACATGTGTAATCCATGTCTACAACTTTGACTCGACATGAGTCTATGGGGGATGTCCCCGGTCGACTGGACTTGATGAGTCCAGGAAGATACAAGTCATACGACATGTGTAATCCATGTCTATAAATTTGACTCGACATGAGTCTATGGGGGATGTCCCCGGTTGACTGAACCAGATGAAGGTTCAGGATATAATTCACTGACATGTGCAATTCGTGTCTACAATATGACTCGACATGAGTCTATGGGGGATGTCCCCGGTCGACTGGACTTGATGAGTCCAGGAAGATACAAGTCATACGATATGTGTAATCCATCTCTACAACTTTGACTCGACATGAGTCTATGGGGGATGTCCCCGGTCGACTGGACTTGATGAATCCAGGAAGATACAAGTCATACGACATGTGTAATCCATGTCTACAACTTTGACTCGACATGAGTTTATGGGGGATGTCCCCGGTCGACTGGACTTGATGAATCCAGGAAGATACAAGTCATACGACATGTGTAATCCATGTCTACAACTTTGACTCGACATGAGTCTATGGGGGATGTCCCCGGTCGACTGGACTTGATGAGTCCAGGAAGATACAAGTCATACGACATGTGTAATCCATGTCTACAACTTTGACTCGACATGAGTCTATGGGGGATGTCCCCGGTCGACTGGACTTGATGAGTCCAGGAAGATACAAGTCATACGACATGTGTAATCCATGTCTACAACTTTGACTCGACATGAGTCTATGGGGGATGTCCCCGGTTGACTGAACCAGATGAAGGTTCAGGATATAATTGTCTTCATTCTATTGGATTTAATTAAAGTCAAAAGGAGTCTACGAGACCTTATACTTAGATGCGTTTATTGGATTCGTGTACGTCGACTGGAGGACATTTGCATTACTGGATTCTCGTACATTGGCTGGATGGATGTATGTGGGCTGGAAGTAATTCATGTTGGCTGCATGCACGTCGGCTGGAACCATGCAAGTTGGCTGGAGGCCATTCATGTTACTAGTTGCACGCATGTGTTACGTGGCTTGCTTATCTTTGACACAAATAAAGTTATCTCTCATAGGATGTGATCGAATGGGCTAGTTGGGAAGGCAATGGCATGGACGAATGGGCCAACTGACAGGCATGAGACCCCAAGAGGCCCTCAGGTGGAAATCTTTCTTCAAGTGGTGTCAGTATGCCTTTGGCGTGTGGGTCATAGCTTATTTCTTGCGTGGTGTGCCTGTCGACTTCGACGTGGAGATATCAACATGCGTCCTGTATGCCTGGAACCGTGATGAATAATTATAATCCCTACACTGCCACATTTTCTCTCTACTATGGATTCATGTGCTGAGCATGCTTAGGGTTCTTTGAACCAGTAGACTTTCAAGCCTCTCTCTATGGTTCTTTACATGTCGAGTGGGGCGTTTACCATGTGATAAACTTTCATTTGGAGCACCCTTCTTAAGCCTACACCTTTACAATGTCGATAAGCCCTTAAAAAAGCTCATGAATCCCACATCGGCTGTTGTAAAGCCAATAATAAAAGATAAAAAAATTGCCCATTTGTCGTGGTCCCTAACAACCAGAGCAACCTCATCCAAGCCAAGGTATGTGTGGACAGAATTCGTCCTACTTCTGCTCGTGCAGCTTCTCAATCTACCCTCAGGCTTCCGCTTTTGTTCCAGTGAAAAGGTAGGGTCGTAAGACTCAAGTCACAGCAGACGCACTTTTATAAACCCTTCCAATTGAACCAGTTTAGCCACGAAATGGATATAATACCATTACAAGTCTGAATTTTGTTCCAGATAACAATAATAAGCCACGAGAGTAGGCCCAAGAATAAGCCTGAAATTTGAGCCATCAAGCCCAAAGTTCAAACCAAAAACGAAAACTTCATCCCAATCTGAGGGCCTCTCGTTTGATCCTGCCCAAATGGCCCAATCATGAGCAACCAAACAAGCCATCCCCACCAAGGCAGCAAGAATTCTAGAAAACTTAAACCCAGTATTTTTTCTTCATCTTCAAAGTGTTTGCACTGCCAGCAGTACTTGAATACTCAGTGTCGAATGGACGCATGTTAGACCTCTTTATTTGCCTTGTCGAGTGACATTTTCGTCTGATGCCAAACCTTGAGAAGTTCTTTGAAAGGATTGACTTGACCATGTTAAACAGACATCTGTGATTGGTCTCCTACGACTTTATATGTGGTCTTCAATTTGCTTCTTTTGTGGTCCAGTATTATCTCTTGCTTCTTGGTTTGATACGAGTCAGTGTGATTGCTGGACCCCCACATATGCCAAATGAGTTCATCACATACTGAGACACAAAAGTCGAGACCAGGCATCCCATACGGCTATATTTTAGGTACATCGATAAGTGCACACTTTGAGCACGTAATTCTCTCAGTGCCATGCGTTTCAGCTCTTTACGCCAATGATTTTTTTTTTTAACAGATCCTTCCTGCCCAGTCTACAAGACCCGACTGTAGAGGATGTTCTTCACTGGGCGACAAATCGCACTTGGGTCTTGCTTGCGCTTGAGGCAGAATGAAGACAACTATTTTTTTTTTGCGTGAGCGCATTTTTGTTGCAGGGTACTTACGCCCTTAGCGATGTGGGACTTGGGATTACTTCAACATATTTTTGTTCACATGCTTTCGACAGCACCATCCAGAAGCTGTATACTTTTCGCGGCCGTGTATGGTGGTCGTTGTTGGCTGGGCATTTCGTTTCTTGCTCATGGTCATTTTCCTCTCTGCTCACGTGTTTCTTGGCTGACAGAACAACAGGAGAATGGGCTGTCGGGCTGAGAGCAGTCTGATAGTAGCAGGAGATTGCTTTTCAGCTTTTGTTTGAGTGTATCAAGGCGATGTGGGCTGGCATTTCACGTGGGCCGGTGCATGGTTTTGCATTTGTCTTCACGCGTGGTTTAGGCTTGATTCTGCGCGTGGCCGGCTCATGTGGCAGATGCATGAGTAAAAGCACGTGAACTTTGCATTTGGGCACGTGTTTCTTTGAATAACATTTTGGCGAGTGGGCCATCAGTGCTCGGCTTTGTCTAAGCTTGTTTAAAGACTACTTATGGGATATTAGTGGGCTCAGCAGACATAAATGCCAGCTTCGTGGGCCTTAGCATGAGTTGGTCTTGATTGTACTAGATAGTTGCATTTCTTGCTGCATTTGGTGGGCCTTTCCTTGATCGACCTTTGCCGTTTGCAAGTGTGGGCTGGTATCTTCATGGGCTACTTTTGTTTGTAATTCATGCGAGCCATGTGCTCTTGCGTTTGGGCTGGTTTTCATGTTGGAACATACATGGGCGTCCTTTTGCGTGACTTTCGTGTGGCCTGGAGGAGATGGCAGTCCTTTTAATTTATCGTGGAGATGATAATCCCCTTATTGTCGAGTCGTCTGGAGTGGATTTCGTCATGTCATCAATGTCGAACGGAGAGAATGGTAGAGAATATTTCTTGGTTGAATGGGTATGAGGAAGAATTATGAGGGTATTCTTATGTCGACTGTAAGAAGGGTGTACAATGGACCGATTAATGGTTTATTCACGTCGATTGGAGTAAATAGACTTCTCATTAATAGTAAAATAAATGAGTCACTTGAGGTGATCTGGAGCTTCGCGTCATTAGGAAGTAAATAAGATTTGCACTAACTCCTTTTGGAGGCTCGGGTTGGAAGTTATGGTAATGTTTGCACGTCCTTGTAAGCTGTAAGATTTGTTTGCTTATAAATCGCTAAGCCCCACGGTGGGCGCCAAATTGTAGACGCTGGTTTTCGCCCGAGGTCCACAATCGAGAATTTGTAGTTGGGGGCGTTAGCGATCCTGCAAAACAAAGGTGTAGAGTGAGCGGGAGATACTGCCCACCGGTGTGGTGGGTGTCGGGGGCACTCCGACGCCCAAGTTAGTAAATGAACATATGTAGTAATAGATGGAAGGTCAAGGTTAGATGTTACCCTGAATTCCGTTGAATGCCGTGAGGGCGGTAAGTGGCAGGAGTGGCTAGCTTGAGAATGTCCCAAAGCTATGGGTAGGAGAGCTAGAAGTTGGATCTGGTTGAGCTATGAGAGTTTGATCCCCCCTTTTTCTCATGAAGCCTCATTTCCTTTATACCCTCCTGAGGGTATGTCCTTAATCACATTTGATCACTCGTAACGGTCGACTTCATGAGGGATATTTACTTCTTTTACCCGTTGTAGATTGGAACGGCTGGTTATGAATGGCGTTTATGAGCCAAGGCGTTATGTGGACTGACCTTTGGATGATCATTCGGTTGCTGGTGATGGTGTTCAGTAGGCCTGGGCCTGCGCCATGTCTTTGGGGTTTGATTAGAGAGCTTCGGGGGTGTATTTGGTAGTGGTCCTGGAGCAAAATGTCGAAATTACCCTTGGACCAAATTTGGCCCGTACAGTAACAGCCCTCTCTTGGACTGATCCATGTTGAATCTCTTCAACACTTTGTCAATGTACGTGCTCTGGGAAATACCAAGCAGCTTTCTAGATCTATCCCGATAGATCTTTATTCCCAGAATAAAGGCTGCTTCTCCCAGATCTTTCATGGAGAATTTCAATGAAAGTCAAGCTTTCACCGACGTTAACATGGGAATGTCATTGCCTATTAGCAATACATCGTCAACATAAAGGACAATAAAAGTCAGTGCTCTCCCACTAACCTTCTTGTATACACAAGGATCATCTTCGTTTTGAACGAAATCATATTCTTTTATGATTTCATCAAAACGTTGGTTCCATGACCGCGATGCTTGCTTCAGTCCATAAATGGACCGATTTAACTTACAAACCTTGTTTGCAAGTCTAGGCACGATAAAACCGTCAGGATGTTGCATATAAACATCCTCCAATAGGTTTCTGTTAAGGAAAACGGTTTTAACGTCCATCTGTCATATCTCGTAATCGAAATATACAGTTATAGCAAGCATTATCCGAATGGATTTAACCATGGCAACAGGTGAGAAGGTTTCGTCGTAATCGACACCATGTACTTGACGATACCCCTTCGCTACAAGCCTAGCTTTGTACGTTTGTACATTGCCATCCATGTCGGTCTTCTTCTTGAAGACCCATTTGCATCCAATAGGCTTTACGCCTTCTGGTGCATCAACCAGTGTCCAAACTTGGTTGGTGTACATGGAATCCATTTCGGACTTCATGGCCTCTTGCCATAAATTGGAATCGATATCTTGTATCGCTTCCTCAAATGTAGCCGGTTCGTTATCCTCAATAAGATTAATATCGACATGAGGCGAGATCAGGAACCCATACCTCTCAGGCAGTCTCCTGACTCTCTCCGACCTACGCGGTCCTTGTGTAACTGAAGATTGTGGTACAGTCTCATCCTGGATGGACTGTTTATGTTCCGTTGAGGATTCGATGCCAGGAACAGTATCACTTCGATTTTCATCGAGTTCTACTTTCCTCCCACTTATCACTGCATTTAGGAATTCCTTCTAAAGGAAACCCGCATGTAGAGCAACAAATACTTTGTTCTCTCGTGGGTGATAGAAGTAATATCCTTTGGTTTCCCTAGGATACCCTACGAAAAGGCATTTATCCGATTTGGGTTCAAGTTTGGTACCTTCCAAACGTTTGACGTATGCCCAGCATCCCCAAATCTTTAGGAATGAGAAACCCGGTTTCTTTCCTGTCCATATCTCATACGGAGTCTGTTGAACAGACTTTGACGGAACCTTATTCAAAATAAGAATTGCACTGTTTAATGCATATCCCCAAAAGGAAATAGGTAGCTCAGTGCGACTCATCATAGACCTTACCATGTCCAACAAAGTACGGTTTATCCGTTCGGACACACCGTTTAATTGCAGTGTTCCAGGAGGAGTCCACTGTGAAAGAATACCATATTCTTTCAGGTAATCTAGAAACTCATTGCTCAAGTATTCGCCACCACGGTCCGACCGCAATGTCTTAATACTCTTGCCTGTCTGTTTTTCAACTTCATGTTGAAACTCTTTGAATTTCTCAAAAGTTTCCGACTTGTGTCTCATAAGATAGACATAACCATAACGCGATGCATCATCTGTAAAGGTTACAAAGTATTCATATCCACCTCTAGCCTGGCTAGACATGGGCCCACATACGTCACTATGAACGAGGGCTAAAAGTTCTGTGGCGCGTTCACCTTTACCGCTAAAAGGTGATTTAGGCATTTTGCCTAATAAGCAAGATTCGCAGACTTCATATGAATTTGGATCAAATCCGTCCAAGTACCCACTCTTCGAAAGTGTGGATATGCGAGTCTTGTTTATATGTCCCAGACGACAATGGCACATATAGGTTTCATCTTTGTTACTCATTTTGAGCCTTTTGTTTGTTATATTATATGTTGGAGATAGATTTATATTCAAAATATAAAGACCATTATTTGCAACAGCTGTGCAAATTTCTACATCATTTTTATATAAATAACACCCAGTGTTTCTAAATACAAAAGTATACCCACATTGGGTTAACATAGATACAGAAATAATATTCCTAGTCAAACTAGGTACATAATAACAGTCATTTAGTTCAAGTACATGCCCCGAGGGCAGTTCCAAAACAAAAGTGCCCACGGCCAAAACAGCAACAGGTGTCCCGTTTCCAACACGCAGATCAATCTCTCCTAAAGCCAGTCTCCTGCTAGTCCGCAGATCATGCACATCAGTATATATATGAGTGCCACAACCAGAATCAAAAATCCAATTTTTAAAACTAGAAGTAGTCATGTTTATTTCAATAACAAACATACCTGAGGCCGGTGCCTTGCCCGCCTTTGTCTCATTATGGAGTGCCTTGTACTCGCGGCAGTCACGCTTCCAGTGACCCCGCTTGCCGCAATGTAGGCAAACATCTTGAGATTTGTCCTTTGGCTTCCCAGAAGCTTTTAACGATTTGGCCTTGCCTTTTCCCTTATGCTTCTTTTTCTTCACACCTCCAGTTGCCTTGGGCCCAGCCCTCGGTTTCTGAGATGTCGAAGCAAAGTGCGCCTCGCGCTTGTTTCCTTTGAGAAGCTCCTTCTCAGCTTCCTTGAGAGTAGATAATAACTCTCCAAGAGTATCTTCTGTGTTCATCAAATTATAGTTTATGATGAACTGTCTCCAGGAATCGGGGAGAGATTGCAAGACCATGTCTACAGTAATCTCTGCCTCAAAGACTATCCCCATAGTAGCTAGCTCATCGATGTCAGCAATCATCTGCGCCACATGGGACTCAACAGACATGCCTTCTGACATGCGAGCACGAAAGAGCTTCCTAACTAACTCATACCTCTGCATCCTCTTGTTAGAGCGATGCAGATCTTGCAATCTCGCCATCATGTTATAAGGATCCAAGTCCCTATTTTGGCGGCGGAAATGCTGAGTCATTGAAGCAAGCATAATGGACTGAGCAGTGTCACAATCATCGCTGTGAGTCTTCCAAAGCTCCAGCTCAAGTGTCTGATCAGGTGTGGGCTTAGGCCTAAGAGGTGTATTTATGGTATACAGCAACCTCTCAGCCCCAAGGACTATCCTTAGGTTCATCTCCCAATCTGCAAAGTTAGTGCCCTTAAAGACATTCTCTCCCATGATTATGTCACGGACATTTCCCTTCCAGTCATTTTGACAACGATAGTCCAACTATCTAGTCAACGATAATGGGTACAGTCTAACTGTTACATAGAAAAATAACATTATATTAGTCCAACTAATAATATAAATTTTGACGAAATAATTTGAAAGCGCGTATTGCTAAGTATCTGAATGAAATTGCTGATTCAATACTAGCCTCCCACTATTTTTCGGCGAGCCTCTAACCCTCTGTTGAGTACTCGGGAAATCCAGTTTCCTAGTGGGCTAGGATCCCGTTAAATAACACACAACCTTGACTTTGGCCAACAAGCTGTATGATATTTAACTAGGTAGATCTCGAAGATCAATTGGATCTCTTCCAATTCCTAGATCCGGTAGGTGGACTCCAAGTCCGAAATATAATACAATATATATGGCAATACATCCAATGTATTTCCTAACTATTTCCTCTGAATCAACTAAGCCTTGGCTTTGGCACAACAAGCTTAATGATTCCAGTTAAGCGAGACCCATTGACATGGAAAGTTTCGTGATCAATGTCGTTGGACAAGAAGTGATCTTGACTTTGGCCAACAAATCACAACTTGGACAAGACACCGATATAGTACAAAACTCTCATGATTCAAACACATCTGCAATTGACAAAGGCCTTGACTTTGGCCAACAAACCAATGCCAATTTTGGATCTTGAGTAAGAATCACTCAACGGAAGGAAAAATCGCTTAATATTTATTTGAGGGTTTTTCGCTTAAATTGGCAACCAATTTATTATCTTTGTTAAGGTCTCATCATACACCCTTAAGCATGCTTCTAAAACATCATAAGGCACGAGAAGTAAATAATAGCGATATGTGGATGAATATATAACAACTTGTTCCTAGAACAAATCACTCACTTTCCTCTCCCCGGCTAGCACTATTCTACTTCTACCCAATAACATAATACAATTACAGAAACCTCATTGCAATGAGGGGAATTATGTGAGAAGAGAATACAAAGAGATAATAAGAGACAAGGCTGGACACGCAGGTCCAATTTATAAATTTCAAATTTACAATAATTTCTAAAATTACCCTTTCCCTTCTAATATCCATCCGATATACACTATTCATTCAACACATCCACATATATTCATTCAAGGCATGTTATACAACCAATCTAATCCAATTGATTAGTCTTTAATTACGTGATCATCCAATGTTCAAAAACGGTTTGATTTTGCGCGAGTCCAACTCGTTTGAGAATAAGTACGTAAAGTACGAATTCATGAATTATATCGAACTACTCGTTAAATCCAATTTAAGTCGTATTCAACACTAATTCTATTATTTAATTCCAAATTAAATGTTTACACTTTTAATGCGCTTTAATGACTTAGATTCCAAATCTAATCAAATCGGGTCTCAAATCCCAACTAACATCCATGTCCGTTTAATTAAAGTCCGATGGGCTTTCAATTGATTTCATTAGGCTTGGGCTTTGGTCAATGTGAGTCAAACCCAATTACCAAGCCCAATAAGGAATCACCCTCATTTGCCAAAAATCATATCAAGCCCATAAGGCCCAATTAAACAAAAAGCCCATTTATTACATTTGGACTTAATGGTGTGATTTAGGCCCAATTTGGATCCAATCCAATTGGCCTAAACCTATTTGGCCCAACCAAGCCCATTATGCCCAAATATAATAGTTTTAAGCCCAATTCAAAATTACGCCCTATCAATCAAATTTTAAAATTCCAAATTTTTATCACTTAATTAATTAAAGTGTAATGTTATGATTAGTCCTTTAAATCAATGTTTCCAAAACATCAAATTAATCCATTAATCATACTTTTATCTTAAATACATGTCCAACATTATTTAATCAAAAAATCAAGTCCCCAACATGCCTCTTTACATTCGGCCAAGGTAGTGAAATTATACCGATTTCGTTTTCAATCCAATCGAATTACAAATCGTCATTTTATGTCCGTTTAAAGTCATCCAATGATCTTACAAACAACAAATTACCAAGTCCAATGCATAGGGTAGTATTCGGCCAAGCCATCTTTGGGGGGAAAAATTAATCCAATTATTTTTTCATGAAATTGATAATGTATAACATCAAGTAACATACATGTAAGCATATTTAATCAAACAATTTCATCAAATCATGCTTCAATCAATTTTCCCCAAATTTTACCCTAATATTTTTCATGCTCATTAAGCTCTGATACCAGTGTTGGAGTTTCTAAAACATGTCCCAAGATCATATAAGCATGTAAATAAGAATGAATAAGGATGAAGAGTGGCGGAAACACACTTACATCGATCGGTTTGTGGATCCGTTGAGCAACAAAATTTCTCCCTTTGTGCAGTGAGGGTTTCGGCCAAGATGAATGGGGAAGCTCCAAGCTTTGTTTGAACCTTCCAAGCTCAAGAATTAGTTTCCCATAACACCTTTGTATGATCCTTGATGGTGCTAGCCTTGTGTGAACTTTTTCTCAAAAAAACAATACACTTTTCTTCACAAACTTTTGCAAGGAAAAAAAAGAAAAATGGGAGAGCTGTGAACTGTCACAGTTTCGGTCAAGAGAAGAAGAGAGAAAGTGATGATTTTTTATTTCAAAATCAATTTATATTGTGTCAAAATAATTGTCAAACATATACCAAACCCTTGGTGGTATATGACACAAATCCATCACCATACTTTGCTTTGAGTGTGTATACACTATCACCAAACCCATCACACAAAAGTGAATTAAATGACAAGTGATGTGATGGTTGATGTGACATGTGGGCCCCACTTGATTCCGAATGTGAGTGGGCCCGCAAACACTTCGGGCTCGGGTTCGATAATTCTGAATTAGCGAACTTCCGTCGCGACGTTAATTAAATCAAATTTAATTAAATAATCATGCCTAGCAAAATTACTATTCACGTCGCTAACGAATTAACTCCAAATTAATTCGTTTGCCCGAATTAAAATCTAATTTTAATTCCGCGTCTAAATCGAATTTCGTTTAATATATCGAATATATTATTTTAATGATTAATTCCAAATTAATCTTTCTCTCTCTTCAAATAGTACTTTATCCAAGATAAAGTCTCTCCGTAATTAATCCAAGATTAATTGAGTTCGAATCATACGTCATCGGTGAATCTTCGGGAAGCGACCCAAGAGATCTCTAGATATGTTGGCAGTAAATCCGGTCGTCGGTTTATCCGAACACGTACGTACTAAGCACTACGTTTTTACCGATTTACGAGACAAGGTTGGCTTCTAGCAAAGCGCCATGCCTACCCAATTCTCTAGAAATATTCTTACTGGAATATAAGATCTTTGTCAGGCGTAGTATACTGTAGTATAATGTATAGCGATCCAGTATCAGATGTCACGTGCAAGGCCTGGGTCTGGAATAGTGTCTGCCCCGTACGAAGCACATATCGGATATCAAGCAACTAGTCTCTTTGAATCGGATAATCATGACCTTGTCATATTATCCCGATGGTTGCAACACTATAGAGAACCAGTTCTGAATCCCTGCGTGATCATCATCTTCATATGTCTGAAGTGATATTTCCATGTTGACATCACATCCAATGCACTACGATTCTCAATAAACCAGAAGAGGCGTACACAGAACCTGTTAAAGCCCTGGACGACCAAAACAAAGTTTACCGATTGTCGCAAGCATTAGCGATGCGAGTCTCAGGTTAAGACCAAATACACCTACCCTAAAGTGGACTCCCATAGACACATGTACATACTACCAATGGGATTCCACGGGGTCTATCTAGAGCGAAGCTGTTTTCCGTACCATCGGTAAAACACAACCTCTTATCGCACTTGCATAAGTATCCTATACTTAAATATATGAGAACTGTGCCGTTATGCCCTCACAACGCGCACAAGTGCAATACTAGTCTATTCCGCATTATCGATGTCCAATCTCGATAATACTACGACTAGGGATATTTAATGATTAAATCTTTATGGATTGATACTGTCTCATATCATCTCAATCCGACTAATCATATGGACTTCTACCATTTATATTAAAGTAAATAAATTTACAAAACGGTAAAAGGCAATTTCATTAATACATAGTTAATTTTGTACAAAAACATAATGTCTTTTACAAACAGTGACGCTATGGGTCATAACTGTCCAACATCCCATTGGTAGTATGACTATGTGTCTATGGGAGTCTGCAATCAGGGTAGGTGTATTTGGTCTTAACCTGAGACTTGCACCGCTAATACTTACGACAATAAATATACTTTGGTTGCGGTCGTCCAGGGCTTTAACAGGTTCTGTGTACGCCTATTCTGGGTATATTGAGAATCGTAGTGTGTTGGCTGTGATGTCGAGACGGAGTATCACTCCAGTCATATGGAGATGATGATCGCGTAGGGATACAGAACTGTTTCTATAAAGGGTTGCAACCATCGGGATAATATGACTTGGTCATGATTATCCGATAATAAAGAAACTAGTTGCTAGTAATCCGATATATGCTTCGTACGGGGCAGGCACTGTACCAGCCCCACACCTTGCATGTGATCATCCGATACTGGATCGAAATACGCAATACTATATATACTACGCCTGATATAGATCCTTATATTCCTGTAAAGATATTTCTGGAGAATGTGGTAGGCATGTCGTTTTGCTATAAGCCAACCTTGTCTTGTAAATCGGTACAAACGTAGTTATAGGTACTTACGTGTTCGGATAGTCCGACAACCGAATTTACTACCAACATATCTGGGGATCTCATGGGTCGCTTCCCGAAGATTCACTGATGACGTATGACTCGCACTTTAATTAATCTGGGATTAATTAGATGAGAGAGAAAATTAATCTGGGATTAATTGCGGAGATATTTTATCTGGGATAAAATATCATTTAAAGAGAGAGAACGATTAATTTGGAATTAATCGATAAATTAATATATTCGATATATTAAAAGAAATTGGATTTCGACGCGGAATTGAAATTAGATTTTAATTCGGGCGAACGAGTTAATTTAGAATTAATTTGTAAGCGAATTGAATAGGGATTTCGCTAGGCATAATCATTTAAATGAGTCGCAACGGAAAATTGTTTTAATTTGGAATTAGCGAACTCGAGCCCGTGATTGTTTGCGAGCGCATTCGCATTTTGAATTCGAGTGCGGCACGCAAGTCAAATCGAGCGTCAAATCGCTAATCACATCAAGCGTCAAATCACATGTCACTTTGAGTGATGTGACAATTTGATTGATTGATGTGATTGATTGATTGATGTAGTGGTTAATTGCTTTAATGATTTGACTTTTTTTAAGCCAAAATTGTGTTAATGATTTAGGAAATCAATTACCAATTTGATTAACACATTTTCTCTCATCTCTCTCTTCTCCTTCACTCCCTTGGGGCTGCCATTTTCTCTCCTCTAGTTTGCTCACTGCCGTGAGCTATGGGAAGCAAAGTGTTTGATTTTTATGGCAAAAATCAAGAGAGCTAGCACTCCGAGAGACATGCGAAGGTGATAGGGAAGTCCACCCATGAGCTTGGAATCATTTGATGAAGCTTGGAGCTTGATGAAGGACCAACAATGGCCGAAAATGGAGACACCACATCAGCTCACTACCGTGACTTCCAGTGGGCAGAAAGTTGATTTTTTGTTCATCGCCGCGTCGCTCAACCGATCGATGTAAGTATTCTGCAACTTCGTCGTTTGTATTCGCACTTATTTTCATTGCTTGATTCGATCTTGGGATGACTTAGAGTTTCCAACAATGGTATCAGAGCTATTAAAAGCATGAAATTTGATTAGGGCTTAAAATTTGGGTAAAATGAATTTGAGCATGATTTAATGAAATTGGATGAATTAGTATGCTTAAATGTGTTTTAATTAATGATTGATTGGATCAATTTGATCAAATGCTGTTTGGAACAAATTTGCCCGAATATCTTAGCTTGGTCGAGAATGACATAGCCCTAATTCTTGGTGATTTTTGATTTTTTGATTCATTGGATGAGTTAGAATCAATTGAGAATGTTGATTTTATGTTTAATTGGATTGAATTCGAATTGAGCATAATTTTCCCCAAATTGTCGAGAATATAGCATGTACATATGGGTTTGATTTTTTTTTGATAAAATGTGTTGGACATGTTTTGTTGTTGATGAGCATGATTAATTAGGCTAATTGGTGTTTTGGAAATGTTAATTGGGTAATTAATTATGATATACACTTTATGTAATTAAATTGAGAATTTGAAATTTTTGTAATTTAATTAAATTGGGCCTATTTTGTGAAATTGGGCTTAAGTGTTGTAATTGGGCTTATTGGGCTTGGTTGTACCAAGTTAGGTTTAGGCAAAATTGTTTGGATCCAATTGGGCCCAAAACCGCTTCCATAAAGCCCAAATGCGACTAATGGACCTTTAAAGTTTAATTGGGCCTAATGGGCCTAAATTGATTTCTAGGCTTATTTAACTCCTTGATTGGGTTTTGGTTATTGGGTTTGACCCGAGTTGACCAAAAGTCCACGCCTTAAGAAATTAATTAAAAGCCCATTGGACTTTAATAAAATTAATATTGGATATTAATCGGGCTTTGAGACCCGTAACGATTAAATTTACAATTTAAATCGAAAAAGGTTTATTAATAAAGTGTGATATTTTATTTGGAATTAAATAGTGAATTAATATTAAATACAAATTGAATTGGATTTAATTGTGTAGTTTAATTTAATTCAAGAATTCAAACTTTGAGTACTTATTCGCAAAACGAGTTTGACTCGAGCAAAATCAAATCGTTGTTTGAACATTGGATGATCACTAATTATCAAATTAATTAATTTGATTAGATTGATTGATAACATGCTTGTGTGAATACATGGTTGCGATGCATGAATAATGTATATCGGATCGATATTAGATGGGTGAGGCAATTTTAGAAATTATTGTAATAAATTTGGAATTTATTAAATTGGACCTGTGTGTCCAGCCTTATTACCTCCTTTCTCATTGTATTATCTTCTCACTTATTACCCTCAATGTAAATGAGGTTTCTTTAGAAGTGTAGTGTAACTGGTAGAAGTAATACATGTGCTAGCGGGAGAGAGGAAAGGGAGAGATTTGATCTAGGATCAATGTGTAAAGTATCCATCCGCATATCATTATTATTTATTCATATGTGCTTTATTATTTGTTTAGAATGCATGTTTAAGAGTGTATGATGATGAGACCTTAACAAAGATAATAAATTGGTTTCCAATTTGCACTCGAAAAACCCTCAAATAATATTAAGCGTTTTTCCTTCCATTGAGTGATTCTTACTCAAGATCCAAGACTGGCATTGGCTTGTTGGCCAAAGTCAAGGCCTTTGTCCGTCGAGGATGTGTTTGAATCACGAGAGCTTTGTTCCATATTGGTGTCTATTCCAAGTTGTGGTTTGTTGGCCAAAGTCAAGACCACTTCTTGTCCATCAGCATTGATTACGAAGCTTTCCATGGTCAATGGGTCGCGCTTGACTGGGATCACTAAGTTTGTTGTGCCAAAGCCAAGGCTTAGTTGATTCAGAGGAAAAAGGTTAGGCAATATATTGGATATATTGGCATATATAAGATATATGTTTCGTACTTGGACGTCCCCCTACTGGATCTAGGAATTGGATTGGATCCAATTGATCTTAGAGATCTACCTAGTTAATTATCATACAATTTGTTGGCCAAAGTCAAGATTATGTGACATTTAACTGGATCCTAGCCCACTAGGAAACACGGTTTCCCGAGTACTCGATAGAGGATTAGAGGCTCGCCGAAAAATAGTGGGAGGCATGAATTAAATTTGCAATATTCGTTTAATTACTTGCCATACGCGCTCATTACAAATCATTCGTCATATAAATTAAATGTTAGTTGGACTAATATTTAAATTGTTGTTTTAATTAACAGTTGGACTGTATTCAAACTATTCATTTATATTTGATTATATAATTAGATTATAATAATCAATACATTTGATTTAATTAATTATAGTTGATTAAATAGTTGGACTATAATAATCATTATAATTAATAGTACCGAAATCATTGATTAAATAGTTGGACTATTAAAATCAAGATAAAATTGAAAGATTGACATTTAAAACATAATCCTAGGGAAAATGTATTTAAATGGTTTAATTTTCAAATTGGGAATAAAATTTTCAAGATGGTCCTGGAAACTAATAAGTTACTTTATTTGATAAAATAACATATTAAGCCTAAGCCCGGAGATAAGCAAATAGTAGAGCATGATATTTGGAATATTCATGTGATGATAACTTCATTGCTTAATCCATTAAACTTGTCAATAGACTCCTTAATTTCTTTATCAGAACTAAGGATTAGATTCTTAAAGTATGATATTGAAATTGAAGGATCTTCATAAATCTATACTTAGATTTTAGAAGTAAATATTGCAATAATAAACTCTTGGAGAGTTAATGACTATTCTCAATGAGATAAAGTCAAAGTTTGCAATATGGCAAGAAGCGCAAGGCACACTTTACTTCAATATTCTAGAAACCCCGAGGCTTGGCCAAAGGCTTCTGGGATATGGAAAAGGGCAAAGGCAAAATCATTATAATCTTCTGGGAAGATAAAGGACATATCCCAAAATGTCTGCCTTAATTGTGGCAAATGGGATCGCGGAAGCGTGATACCGTTTGGACAAAAGCAGACATGAAGGAATTGAAGAACGAGCAAGGCTCTGACTTCAAATATGTTTGTCATATTATGTTCACTACTAGTATTAAAATTGGATTTTAGATACTTAAAAGTGGTATATAAATATATACTGAAGTTCAAAATCTGTTATGAGCAGGACACTGACTTCAGATTGAGATTTAATCTGCGAATTGAAAACGGGACGAAAGTCGATGTTTTAATCGTAGATACCTAATTTAGGAACTACCATTCGGATGTGTACTTAAATTAGGAAACTGTTATAATGTAACTAGTTTGACTAGAAACATTATCTCTATATCAGTGTTTAATCTGTTGCGGATTTACCTTTATATTCTAGAACACTAAAGTGTTCCATTATATAAAGATGATATTGAGATAAACACATTAGATGTAAATAACATAATTTATATTTTGAATATAAAACAAATCTCAAACATATAACATGACAAACAAATAGCTCAAACTGATTTGATCAGAAGAAACTTAATTGTGACATTGTTGTCTGGGACACAATTAAACAAGACTCGTATATCCACACTTTCGAAGAGTGGGTACTCGGACTGATTTGATTCTACTCAAATAAAGTCTACGAATCTAGTTTATTGGGCAAAATGCCTAAAACACTATTTACTAGGTAAAAGTGTAAATGCCACAGATATATTAGCCCTAGTTCATGGTGAAGCAAGTGGGCCCATGTCTAGCTAGGCTAGAGGTGGACATGAATATTTTGTGACCTCAACGGATGTGGCATCGCGTCATGGTTATGTGTTTCTTTTGGAACACAAATCGGAAACTTTTATAGTTTCGACACGAAATAAACAAACAGATCGGCTATAGTATTAAACCGTCATGGTTAGACCATGATAAAATACTTAAGCAATAAGTTTCTCATATACTTGAAAGAGTATAGTATTCTTTCAATGAGGACTCCTTCCGGAACACGTCAATCTGACGGTGTGTCCGAATAGAGTAACCGAATTTTGTTGGACATGATAAGGTTAATCATGAGTCGCTCTGAGCTACCATTTCCTTCAACGAATACGCATAAAAAGTGCATAACTTATTTTGAATAAGCTTTCATAAAAATCTGTTAGACAGATTTCATATTAGATATGAATAGGAAAGAAACTAGGTTTCTCATTCCTGATGATTTGGGATGCTAGGCATATGTTTGGATGATACCAAACTAAAACCCAAAATGGATAAGCGCCAATTGTAGGTTATCCTAGGGATACCAAAGTATAGTACTTATGCAACTCACAAGAGAACAATTTAATTGTTGCTCGCCATGCGGTTTTCCTACGAGCAATACCTATATGCAGTGGTAAGTGGGAGGATAGTAAAACTTGATGAAAATCGGAGTAATACTATTCCAGGCACCGATTCCTTAATGGAACACAAATAGTTCATCAAGGATGAAACTATATCAATAATCTTCGAATACACAAGAACCACGTAGTTCGGAGAGAGTCAGAAGACAACCTGTGAGGTATGGGTTTCCGATCTCACCTCATAAGGATGTCTATCTTAATGAGGTATACCAACTGACTACGTATGATGAAGTGATACAAGGTATCGACTCCCTATTATGACAAAGTGTCATGACATCCAAAATGGATTCCATGTATACCAACTAAGTTTGGACACTAGTTGTTGTACCGCAAGACATTGTGCCTATTGGTACTATATAAGTCTTCAAGGAAGACATACATGGAAGGCAACATACCAACGTATAAAGCTAGGCTTTTAACGGAAAGGTATCGTTATCAACATTGTGTTGATTACGATTCAACCTTTTACCTGTTGCCACGGTAAATCCATTTGGATAATGCTTGCTAATGCTGCATGTTTCATTTATGAATATGACAACTGAACGAGAAAATCACTTTCCTGAACTGTTGGAGGATGTTTACCACATCCTGTCGGTTTTATCGTAAGCAAACAAGGTTTGCAGGTTATTCGATCCATGTTTGGATTGAAGCAAGCATTAGGTTCTTGGAATTATCATTTTGATGTAATCATAATAGTTTATGATTTAATTCAAAACGAAATGATTCTTGTGTATATAAGGAGGTTAGTGGGAGCGCACTGACAGTGGATGTCCTATAAAATAATGACATGTCATTTCTTGGAAATGATATTCCTATAATTATAATTGGTGAAAGCTTGGCTTTCATGAAAACTCTTCGAGAAATTGTACATTGAAAAATGTACGCGACCTGGTGTCTCATACGCTTTGAGCATATGGATTCACAAACAGGCCAATCCAAGTGATAGTCACTGGATTGATATTAAGAACATCCGTTAATATCTTAGAGATTTAAGGATGATGTCTTATACTAAGGAGATGGAGAACTTGAAGTGACTGGGATCACTACTACAAGTTCCCTAACCGATAAAAACGGTACTGTACAGTTTGAATAACGGTACAGTGAGCTGGAAATCTTCCAAGCAAGATACTGTTACCGAATAAACAATAAAAGCGGGTTATTGCTGCAGCTGAGGCAGCAATAGAAGCCATTTGGGTCGATAACAAATCTAATTAGATTAGATACAATTCTATTAGCAGCTGAGCTAGGCATCAGCACAGGCTAAAGAATTAATGGTCTCATCAACGATCCAGATACATACTTCGATATTCATCTGATTCGTTCAGATCATACATCGTGGTGATGTGATGATCGTATAAATCGCATCAGACGATAATCATGCAAATCCGCTGACAAAAGCCTTTTCTCAGCAGTTTGAGCCAACCATACATAGTTCGGGTGTTAGACACTCGGGTGACTGGCTATAGGCCAAATGGGAGATTGTTGGACAATTATGACCCATAGTGTCACTATTTGTACAGATCATGGTGTTGTTGTACAAATTAACTATGTGACAAAAGAGATTGTTCTCTTATTATTTGTGATTAGATCATCATGGTGTATAAATGATAGGAGGTCCTTATGATTTTTTCATGGATTGAGAATGATATAAGACAGTATCAGTCCACGAAGGATAAATCATTAAATATCCCTAGTCAGAGTATTATCGAGATTGGAAATCGATAATGCGTAAAAGACTAGTATTACACTTATGCACGTTGTGAGGGCACAACATCATAGTTCTTATATATTTGGGTATAAGATACTCATGCAAGTGTAATAGGAGGTTATGTTTTACCGATGGTACGGGAAACAGCTTCGCTCTGGATAGACCCCGTGGAATCCCATTGGTAGTATGACTATGTGTCTATGGGAGTCTGCAATCAGGGTAGGTGTATTTGGTCTTAACCTGAGACTTGCACCGCTAATACTTACGATAATCAATATACTTTGGTTGCGGTCGTCCAGGGCTTTAACAGGTTCTGTGTACGCCTATTCTGGGTATATTGAGAATCGTAGTGTGTTGGGTGTGATGTCGAGATGGAAGTATCACTCCAGTCATATGGAGATGATGATCGCGTAGGGATACAGAACTGGTTCTCTAAAGGGTTGCAACTATCGGGATAATATGACTTGGTCATGATTATCCGATAATAAAGAGACTAGTTGCTAGTAATCCGATATATGCTTCGTATGGGGCAGACATTGTACCAACCTCAGGCCTTGCATGTGATCATCTGATACTGGATCGAAATACTCAATACTACATATACTACGCCTCATATAGATCCTTATATTCCTGTAAGGATATTTCTGGAGAATTGGGTAGGCATGGCATTTTGCTAGAAGCCAACCTTGTCTTGTAAATCGGTACAAACGTAGTACTAGGTAATTACGTGTTTGGATAGTCCGACGATCGAATTTACTGCCAACATATCTGGGGATCTCATGGGTCACTTCCTGAAGATTCACCGATGACGTATGACTCGCACTTTAATTAATCTTGGATTAATTAGATGAGAGAGAAAATTAATCTGGGATTAATTGCGGAGATATTTTATCTGGGATAAAATTTCATTTAAAGAGAGAACAATTAATTTGGAATTAATCGATAAATTAATATATTTGATATATTAAAATAAATTGGATTTCGATGCAGAATTTAAATTAGATTTTAAATCGGGCGAACGAGTTAATTTAGAATTAATTCGTAAGCGACATGAATAGTGATTTCGCTAGGCATAATCATTTAAATGCGTCGCAATGGAAAATTCATTAATTTGGAATTAACGAACCCGAACCCGTGATTGTTTGTGAGCGCATTCGCATTTCAAATTCGAGTGCGGCACGCAAGTCAAATCAAGCGTCAAATCACTAGTCACATCAAGCGTCAAATCACATGTCACTTGGAGTGATGTGACAATTTGATTGATTGATGTGATTGATTGATTGATTGATATAGTGGTTAATGGCTTTAATGGTTTGACTTTTTTAAAGCCAAAATTGTGTATATGATTTATGAAATCAATTACCAATTTGATTAACACATTTTCTTTCCTCTCTCTCATCTCCTTCACGCCTTTGGGGCTGCCATTTTCTCTCATCTGGTTTTCTCACTGCCGTGAGCTATGGGAAGCAAAGTGTTTGATTTTTGTGGCAAAAATCAAGAGAGCTAGCACTCCGAGAGACATGCGAAGGTGATAGGGAAGTCCACCCATGAGCTTGGAATCATTTGATGAAGCTTGGAGCTTGACGAAGGACCAACAATGGCCGAAAATGGAGACACCACAGCAGCTCACTGCCGTGACTTCCAGTGGGCAGAAAGTTGATTTTTTGTTCGTCGCCGCGTCGCTCAACCGATCGATGTAAGTATTCCGCAACTTCGTCGTTTGTATTCGCACTTATTTTCATTGCTTGATTCGATCTTGGGATGACTTAGAGTTTCCAACAGTACACACAACCTGTTAAAGTCTCGGACGACCAAAACCAAAGCGTATTGATTATCGCAAGTACTAGCGATACAAGTCTCAGGTAAAGACCAAATACACCTACCCTGAATCGGATTCCCATAGACATATAGTCATACTACCAATGGGATTCCGATGGGTCTATATAGAGCGAAGCTGTTCATGTACCATCGGTAAACACAACCTCCTATCACACTTGCATAAGTATCCAATACTTAAATATATGAGAACTATGTCGTTATGCTCCCACAACGCGTACAAGTGCAATACTAGTCTATTCCGCATTATCGAAGTCCAGTCTCGATAATACTACGACTATGGATATTTAATGATTAAACCTTAGTGGATTGATACTGTCTCATATCTTATAATCCAGAACTAATCATAAGGACTTTTATCATTTATATATTCAAGTAATCTAATTACAAAATGATAAAATAACAATTTCCTTTGTCACATAGTTAATTTGTACAAAGTCCACAATGTTTTTTACAAATAGTGACGCTATGGGTCATAATTGTCTAACAATCTCCCACTTGGCCTATAGCTAGTCACTCAAGTATCTAAAACCTGAACTATGTATATGTCGCTCAAACCTTTACTGAGTAATAGCTTTCGTCAGTGGATCTGCAATGTTGTGATCTGATGCGACCTTCTCGATCTTCACATCGCCACGATGTATGATCTCACGAATCAGATGGAAACGTCGAAGAACATGCTTGGATTGTTGATGAGATCGACGTTCCTTAGCCTTTGCTATAGCCTCGTTATTGTCACAATACAATGGAATGGGCTCAGCTGCTAACGGAACTACTCCTAATCCAATTAGGAATTTACAGATCCAAACTGCCTCTTTTGCTGCTTCAGCTGCAGCAATATATTCTGCTTCTATTGTTGAATCGGCAACAGTCTCTTGCTTGGAAGATTTCCAGCTTACTGCTCCGTTGTTCAAACAAAATATGTACCAAAATTGCGACTTACAGTCGTCTTTATCGGTTTAGAAACTTACATCGGTAAACCCAGTTACCTCAAGTTCTCCATCTCCATAAATTAAGAAAGCATCCCTAGTTCGTCTAAGATACTTAAGGATGTTCTTAACCGCCATCCAGTGACCATCACCTGGATCGGCCTGATAGGGACTACACATGCTCAAAGCATATGAGACATCAGGTCACGTACATATCATGGCATACATGATCGATCTGACTGCCGAAGTGAACGGGATTCGACTCATGTTGTCTCTCTCATCTTGAGTTTTAGGACACATGTCCTTAGATAGAGTGACACCATGTGACATTGGCAACAGTCCCCTTTTAGACTGTTCCATGTTGAATCTCTTCAACACTTTGTCAATATATGTGCTCTGGGAGAGTCCAAGCAGCTTTCTAGATCTATCCCAGTAGATCTTTATTCCTAGAATAAAGGCTGCTTCTCCCAGATCCTTCATGAAGAATTTTAATGAAAGCCAAGCTTTCACCGATTGTAGCATGGGAATGTCATTGCCCATAAGTAATACATCATCAACGTAAAGGACAATGAATATCGGTGCACTCCCACTAACCTTCTTATATACACAAGGATCATCCTCGTTTTGAATGAAATCATATTCTTTTATGATCTCATCAAAACGTTGGTTCAAAGAACGCGATGTTTGCTTCAATCCATAAATGGATTGATTTAACTTGCAAACCTTGTTTGCAAGTCTTGGTATGACAAAACCGTCAGGCTGTTGCATATAAACATCCTCCAAAAGGATTCTGTTAAGGAAAGCGTTTTTGACGTCCATCTGCTATATTTCATAATCAAAATATGCAGCAATCACAAGCATTATCCGAATGGATTTAATCATGGCAACATGTGAAAAAGTTTCATCGTAATCGACACCATGTCGTTGACGATACCCTTTCACTATAAGCCTAGCTTTGTACGTTTGTATGTTGCCATCCATGTCGGTCTTCTTCTTGAAGACCCATTTGCAACCAATAGGCTTTACGCCTTCTGGTGCATCAACCAGTGACCAAACTTGGTTGGTGTATATGGAATCTATTTCGGACATCAAAGCTTATTGCCATAAAGTGGAGTCGATATCTTATATCGCTTCCTCATACGTAGCTGGTTCGTCTTTCTCAATAAGATTAATATCCACATGAGGTGAGATCAGAAACCCATACCTCTCAGGTTGTTTTCTGGCTCTCTCCGACCTACGCGGTTCTTGTGTATTCGAAAATTATGGTACAGTCTCATCCCTGATGAACTATTCGTGTTCCGTTAAGAATTCTGTTCCAGGAATAGTATCACTCCGATTTTCATCGAGTTCTACTTTCCTCCCACTTACCACTGCATTTAGGAATTCCTTTTCGAGGAAAACCGCATGTAGAGCAACAAATACTTTGTTCTTTTATGGGTTGTAAAAGTAATATCCTTTGGTTTCCCTAGGATAACCTACAAATAGGCACTTATCCGATTTGGGGTACCATCCAAACGTTTAACGTATGCCCAGCAACCCCAAATCTTCAGGAATGAGAAACTCGGTTTCTTTCCTGTCCATATTTCATATAGAGTCTGTTGAACAGACTTTGACGGAACCTTATTCAAAATAAGTATTGCAACTGTTTAATGCATATCCCCAGAAGGAAATTGGTAGCTCAGTGCGACTCATCATTGACCTTACCATGTCCAACAAAGTTTGGTTTCTCCGTTCGGACACACCGTTTAATTGAGGTGTTCCTGGAGGAGTCCAATGTGAAAGAATACCATACTCTTTCAAGTAATCAAGAAACTCACTGCTCAAGTATTCTCCACCACGGTCCGACTGTAATATCTTAATACTTTTACCGGTCTATTTTTCTACTTCGTGTCGAAACTCTTTGAATTTCTCAAAGGTTTCCGACTTGTGTCTCATAAGATACACATAACCATAACGCGATGCATCATCAGTAAGGGTTACAAAGTATTCATATCCACCTCTAGCCTGGCTAGACATGGGCCCACATATGTCACTATGAACGAGGGCTAACAGTTCGGTGGCACGTGCACCTTTACCCCTAAAAGGTGTTTTAGGTATTTTGCCTAATAAACAAGATTCGCAGACGTCATATGAATTTGGATCAAATCTGTCCAAGTACCCACTCTTCGAAAGTGTGGATATGCGAGTCTTGTTAATGTGTCCCAGGAGAGAATGCCACATATAAGTTTCATCTTTGTTACTTAATTTAAGCCTTTTGTTTGTTACATTATATGTTTGAGATTGATTTATTTTCAAAATATAAAGACCATTATTCACATAAGCACTGCATATCTCAATATCATTTTTATACATAATACACCCAGTGTTTTTAAATACAAAAATATACCCAAATTGGGCTAATAAAGATACATATATAATATTCATAGTCAAACTATGTACATAATAAAAGTCTGATAAGTTTAGTACATGCCCTGAGGGCAGTTCCAAAATATAAGTCCCAAACGGCCAAAACGGCGACTCTAGTCTCATTTCCAACTCGGAGGTCAATCTCTCCTGAAGCCAGTCTCCTGCTAATCTACAGATCATGCACATCTTTACATATATGAGTACCACAATCAGAATCAAAAATCCAATTTTTAAAACTAGTAGTAGACATGTTTATTTCTATAACAAACATACCTGAAGCCGGTGCCTTGCCCGCTTTGATTTCCTTCATGTGCACCTTATACTCACGGAAGTCACGCTTCTAGTGATCTCATTTTCCACACTGCAGGCATACATCTTGGGATTTGTCATTTGCCTTCGTAGAAGACTTTGATGATTTGGCCTTGCCTTTCTTCTTCTTCTTCTTTACACCTCCAGTAACCTTCGGCCAAGCCTTGGTAGATTAAGATGTTGAAGTGAAGTGTGCCTCACGCTTTTTGCCCATCAAAAGCTCTTTTTCTGCTTCACACAGCATTGACATCAACTCTCCAAGAGTATGATCTTGTTTCATCATATTGTAGTTCATGATGAACCCGCTCCAACTGTCAGGAAGAGACTGTAAGATCAAATCTATAGAAGTCTCAGCCTCAAAGACTATGCCCAGTTGTCCCAGTTGTTCGATGTCAGCAATCATCTGCGACACATGGTGCTCGATAGATGTACCCTATGACATGCGAGCACAAAAGAGCTTCTTCTGCAACTCATACTTCTGCGATCTAAGGTTAGATCGATGAAGGTCGTGCAATTTTACCATCATTTCATAGGGATCCGATCCCTTGTTTTGACGATGGAATTGTGGAGTCATCGCAGTAAGCATAACAGATTGAGCAGTTGAGTTGTCATCGCTATGAGTTTTCCAAAGCTCAAGCTCAAGCAGCTGCTCATTTCCGGGCTTAGGCCCGAGAGGTCTCTCTATCGTATAGAGCAACTTCTCAGATCCCAGGACAATCCTGAGATTCATTTCCCAGTCAGGAAAGTTTGTGCCATTAAAGACATTTTCGCCCATGACGATGTCTCTAACGCTGTTATTTCCAGTCATCTTGATTGCAATAGTCTAATTATTCAATCAACAATTATGGGTACAGACCAACTGTTTCAAGAAAAATAATAGAATATTAGTCCAACTAATAAATATTTAAAATGATGAAATAATTTGAAAATGCGTATTTGGCAAGTATTTGAACGAAATTGCAAATTCAATACTGGCCTCCCACTATTTTTCGGCGAGCCTCTAACCCTCTGTTGAGTACTCAGGAAACCTAATTTCCTAGTGGGCTAGGATCCCGTTAAATAACACACAACCTTGACTTTGGCCAACAAGCTGTATGATATTTAACTAGGTAGATCTCTAAGATCAATTGCATCTCATCCAACTACTAGATCCGGTAGGTGGACCTCCAAGTCTGAAACATATATACAATATATATGCCAATATATCCAATATATTTTCCTAACATTTTCCTCTGAATCAACTAAGCATTGGCTTTGGCTCAACAAGCTTAATGATTCCAGTTAAGCGGGACCCATTGACTTTGTAAAGCTTCGTAATCCATGTCGATGAACAAGAAGTGATCTTGACTTTGGCCAACAAATCACAACTTGCCCAAGACATGCGATATGGAACACAACTTTCATGATTCAAACACATCCGCGATGGACAAAGGTCTTGACTTTGGCCAACAAACCAATGCCAATCTTGGATCTTGAGAATGAATCACTCAATGGAAGGAAATCGTTTAATATTTTTGTTGAGGGTTTTTCGCGTAATTGGCAACCGATTCATTTATCTTTGATTAGGTCTCATCATACACCCTTAAGCATGCATTCTAAAAGTATAATAAGGCGTCATAAATAAAATAATAATGATATGCGGATGGATATCTCATAAATTGTTCCTAGAATAAATCACTTCATTTCCACTCCCCGGCTAGCA